>VWZY01010819.1:422237-473951 GCA_013399075.1 Chloroceryle aenea
AGGAGGCAGGAGACCTGCATGGATAAACAGGGAGCTCCTGAGAAATTTCATATGGAAGAGTGAGGTTTACAGTATGTGGAAAAAGGGTCTGGATAATTGGAAGGACTGTAGAAATGCTGCAAAAGTATGTAGAGACTCAACAAGAAAGGCTGAGGCTGTCTTGTAACAGTCTTGCCATGGAGGCAAAAGAAATCAAGATCTTTTTCAAATACATTAGTGAGAAAAGGAAATGTATGGAAAAAGTGGGGCCACTGCTAAATGAGGTGGGAGATATGGTAACCGAAGATGCAGAGATGACAGAGATACTGAATGCCTTTTTGCCTCAGTCTTTATTTCCAAAACCAGCCCTCAGGAACCNAAAGAATGAACAAGGAGAGGTGTGATGCTTGATCTTGTATTAACAAAGAATACCTGGTTGCAGATGTTATAGTTGGGGATAGTCTTGGCTGTAGCAACCANTGAGAGGAAGACACTCTGCTAGTTAGTCAGGACTGGGTAAGAGATCACTTGGATAAACTGAAAATGCACGGATCCATGGGTCCTTATGGGGTGTATCCACATGTGCTGAAAGAGTTAGCTGATACTTTTGATGAGCTGCTCTCCATCATTTTTTGAAAAATCATGGAGAATAGGAGAGGTGCCTGATGAATGGAAGAAAGCCAATGTCACTTCAGTCTTCAGAAAGGGTAAATAGGGAAGACCCAGGTAGAAGGGTATATCCTACTTATCCTGAGAAGTGATAAATCTACATTTTCTGCAGTTTTGTGGACCACATTTATGGTCCTACCAAACACCTTTCACTAATTTCTTTTTCAAAGTAAAGAATCCTCATCAATTTCTTTCTTGCAAGATATTCCATTCCTCTGATCCTTCATGTCATAATTCTCAAGACTCTTCTATTTCTCATAATTGTTATTGTAGTAGTATGACTGGTATATGTACCACTAAAAATTCATACAAGGAGCCATCATCCAAAGAATGTTCTTTTGTTCTCCACCTCTTTTTTAATTATAGCTCAATATTTGTCTTCTGATCATACCGAAGACCAACATTACTCTTTCAAAGAAATACCTATACCAAATTGAAGATCTCCTTCCTCATTCTTAACAACTAATTTAGCGGTCCTTTTTATATACAAATTAACATAGGGAATTTTTATTTCCTGCATGTTGATAATTTTGTGCTTTTTAACAAGAAACCATCAAAAACCCATGAAAATTTGAAATCTACAGAAAAGTACAATATGGTTCATGCAAATTTGGAAGCAATTCATGAAACCTGAGAGTGAAGCAGTACGCAGTTATTCATGAGGTGTAAAACCTGGTAATGTAAGCTAAAGGCAAAAATAAAATCTGTGGTTTAAAAGAAAGTGTTCATTATATATTGAGGAGAAAAAATAAACAAAAAACCATACTGTTTACTACATGGATAACATTGTTAATAACAAGGCAGATAAGTCAGAACTGATTGGTAAATATTTTTGTTCTCTACTTGGAAGAAGAAAATCACAATAAAATGCTACAATACTGTGTAAAGCTTTTCATTCCATTAGTAATTAAAGAAGATGTTTAATTTCTATTAGTAATATGTATTTGTTACCAGAAAGCTCAGATAACAATTTACATCTGAATTTTTCACAAAGAAACATTTTTAATTAGTGCCCTGAAATATAAATAAGCTCCTAATAACATTTTGAAAATACTTAGGAGATAAACTCTTTATTGGAGGTAGGTGCCTACGAACTTAAAGAAAAAGTCTGATGAGCATCTACTTGCATTTTGCACACCTAAATACTTTATAATTCTAATTAAAAATCTTTTACAACTAATAATTACACCATTAACTCATCCCTTCTGGTGGCTAAATTGAACACCTGCCTTTAATTATGATGACTTGGAAAAAAGAAGCAGCCTGAAGATTACAGGAATGTAGAATCAGAAATGCGGTGTTACATGAGTATATTTTGTTTAAATAAAACCATCTTATCAGACAAGTGCCCAATTATCATTTGTTTCAGAAAATATTTAATTTTACTCTTATTTGCTTTCAGCAAACATTAATTTCAGTTCATGTGATGGGGAAAAGCAATGATCCTGAAAGCAGAAATCTCAGTTATAGATTATTTAAAAGCTTTGTGGGAATCAAGATTACTTCTATTCTGATTGAAATGATTTCTGTTTTCTGATTATGCTTGTAGATTATGGGCAAATGATCAACATCAGCCTGTATTAATCTGTGAGCAAGGTAGCTTTGTAAGAAGCATGCTACAGAATAGGAACCAATTATGACAAAACAAAACAACTTAATGATGACAGGCGCTTTTGTGTAAATCTGAGTAAAAAGTACTCTCAACATTTGGCCAATGAAGCTGTAATTTTAATCTTTCTGAGGAAATTTGAATTATAACCAAAATTTTGGCAATCAAAAGAATTCCTATCAAACTGAAATTGCTTCTACAGGGGAGGTGTGTGCTGGATAGATGCCTTGCAATAAAGAAGTAGGCTAAATATATTTGTTACACTATGAACATTGTTGCTTTTTAATAAGAATACATAAGAATGACTTTTGAAAAACTATTTCAGCTTAAATTATATGCATTGCTAATGATTGTCATAAACTAGCAGAATTACAGGCTACATCTGTAGTAGCTGTAACAGGAAATTAGGGCTCAAATTTGGCATAAGCTAAAAAACATGTGCACAATTATGTTGTGAATAGAGACCCTCTTACATGTACATAAAACAACAGATTGGAAGGCACCTCTGGAGATTGCTCAGTCCAACTTCCCATTCGAAGTGCCAGTTTATATGTTAAAAACACTGCTTGGGGTGTCACCCAATTGGGTTCTGAAAAGCAACAAGGCTAAAGATAACATAACTTCTCTGGGCTCCTCTTTTGTGCTGAGTCACTCTCATTGTGATTTTTTTTCTCTTTCTCTTTATATTTAAACAGAATTTTCCTTATCCACCTTGTTTTCACAGACTCTTGCCTTTACTGTGCACCTCTAAGAAGAGCCTTGCTTTTTCATCTCTATAGCTCTCTGTTAAGTACCTGAAGACAAAAATCTCCTCCTTCTCATTCTTCTCTCACACTTGAATAAACCAGCTCCCTCAGTCCCTGACTATATTCCTTAAATCCTTTTGTTTTCCTCAGCATATTGAATTGTGTTTACTGATTTAGGCCATAACTTGCTGTGACAGGTTCTTTAGCTATCATGCTCTCAGCTGTATCTAACATCCAAGCATCCTTCACTTAGGAAATTTTGCAATTTTGATATAAGACAACGTTTTATTATTGTGAAATTCTACTAGAGCATCTGAATAAGAGTGGAAAAAATACTACATGTTATTAAGATGTGTAAATGTCCTTTGCAGTGTTAAGATTTGCTTCTGTGTCAGTTGTCTCCTAATTTCCCTACAACTCTGTTCTCTATTCAACTATTGAGTTCTTGCTTTATCAATCAATGCTTTTATTTCTATCACTATGAACCCTCAAATCCCTGCAATTTTGCTTCCTTCTTCTGGAAAGTTTCACACACTAAGTTATAAATTCAATATAAAATATATCTTGCAGAGTTTTTATATATTTCAATAATTCATGATTCACGATTACCATCAAAATGAGGAGCAGTCTACAAAAAAAAATATATTAAAAACAGAAGCAAAGGCAAAAGAATATTTGAACCAAGGGTGAAGCCATTATATTTCACCAGTTGATGTTATTTCAATAAATCAGCTGATCTGAACAATAAACACAAAACATAAACCAGATGTTTCATCTATCAGTTCAAATTGTCATGACTAGCTGATCAAAACTGGATCTGGATTTGAATTTAAACATCTTCTTAAATATTGAAAATAAGGTTGTGGATGATAACATCTGTAAGTGTGGAAGATTCAAAATCAGGGCAATGATCACATCTCAGTAGACACTTCTAGATAATAAATGGGATTTTAGTTCATATTTTTTTCTTTAGCTTATGGTAACTGTGCTAAATGTAGCATACCTGGCCCTGTGCAGATGTCCCTCAGCACTAGAGAATCCTCAGATGATAAGGAATGATTTAAGAGACACTATTAATTAGTCATTCCCCATGAGTGGGAGGATGATTGTCCTCAAACCCAGGAAATTCCATTTGTCAGAAAGAAGGGATTATTTGCAAAAATTACATACTAGACAGATGCTAAACCCCAAGTTTACTCCTGAGCTGCATATCTAATATTTTTACAACATAAATGATGATTTAGCCCATTCTCTCTATTCAAGCTCACCTTTCAGTGATGACCCAGAGAGATGCCACTTGAGCCCAAAGACATAGACGAAACTGAAAAAACAGGTTTTGAAGGGTATCTGTTTGTGATGTGAGACATCACTCCCCTGGAAAGTCAAATTTGCTCAGATAAATTCCTTGGCTCTTTTTGGTTTGTGCTGCACCTTCCTCAGACACATCATCCCTTTTCACAATATCACTTTGAAATAAAATAAGCCACAAGGAAACTGCAGTTAGAGAAATGGAAGGAAAGTAAGAAACACATGCAAAACTCCTTTTGGTCATGACACTAGAGTGAGCACAATGGGAAATTTCAGTAGAGAGACCCATAAGGAAATGTAGGAAAATTGGTAAATACTGGAAATTACTATGCATAAAATATTACTTTTCCTTCAAAGCAAAGCCACAGTGCACTATGAAAGAAATTCCAATTACATCTAATTTCAAATATGTGTAAATTACCATGGGTCTTTATTTCTAAACCAGAACTCTAATATAAAGAATAGTAATAATCGACACAGAATATTATGGTGCAGCCTACCTGAAATATTACATTGATTTCCAGGGTATCATGTAGCCTGGCAGAAATTAATGCTCAGTAAGAAGCTTACAGAGAAGAAACTGAAACTATTGGAGAGCTAACAATATTTATTTGTGAATGTCCCAGATATGTATAGCTCCATCCAAAGTATGGATGCTTTTCCTCTGTATTTCCTCCCAATAAGGTTATGGCTTTGAATGTACTTAAATGCAGTTTTAAATTATTTTTCTGGTTTAGGGGTTAATTTTTTGTTTGCATTTTGGCATTTTTCTGAATTAAAAAGAGTATTAAGGAATGTATAAAGTTATAAAGGAGTCAGAGTGTGACAGAGTACCATGGAGAAAATATTTAGGATGTCAAATAAAATTTATAAAAGAAGTAAAAAAATGCTGAATATGGAAAAAGAACATGTGCAATTCAAAAAGAAAAGACATAATATTTCATAATCTTTAAAGCACTATATTAAGGCATAGGGAAATATTTTATTCTGCCTGGAAAAGTAATGATGTAATACTAAATCTTTCTTTCAGATTCGATACAAAATTAGATGTAGTGATATACTTCTTATTATATTCAACATTTAATTCATACATGTTTATATTAATTGAATAGGAGCTGCTACAGTCTGGAATTTACTCTATAGACTGAATACTAATGGAACAGAATCTAATGGAATAGGAGGTTGTAATGAGATCCCCTAAAATGATATAAAATGAATTTTACTCACTGAAACACTGAGCATTGAATCAATCTAATCTAAGCCTTCCTAACATCATGTAGTTCCATCTCAAAAACTAATGCTTATAGCTGCTGGGTAGTTTGTTTTGTTTGTTTTGTTTGTTTGTTTGTTTTTTGTACCCTTACTATTCTGTTCCCCACTTCACTGCTAAAATGACTGGTAATCTAATTTCCATATACCTTCAGGGTCAGAACTACTGACAGCTAAGCACTACTCAGAGATGTCTTGGGACTTCCCAAAAGTCATCAAAAACTAAACCACTTCCAGCTTACCCAAAAAATTGTTTTTCCATAGTTGTTTATGTTTCCTTTTTCCGCCTGGGATATTATATATACTTCTTGTTTCGAATGCACAGTGAGAAAGTGGGTTTGGCTGTAAGATTTTTAGAGGAGGATTGTAGTGGGTCCTGTGAGCCCCAGTAAAAAAAGACTGATGTAGTGTGAAATTAGAGCTGTAAGTGATTAACACAATGGAAAGGTTCTGCTTTATAACTCTTCAATGACTGTCAGCTTTGATATGTAAATGTGTAGCAAGCATATCAAGGAGAATTTGTACAGCTAAGATGGAAATTCTCTTTAACACGGAACATATAAATTATTCAAGCATTGCTTATATTTGTATTTGCCACTCAGCTATCCCACAGGTTTTGTTTTCTGCTTCTTTGGAAGGCATTGCTCTTTCTTTCTGAGGTAGTAAGGAGAAGCTGTATCTCTGTTTCAAACAATAAATGTCAATTTCATTTTTTTAAATTATCTTTAATATACTGCTGAAGTTTGATGATGCCTTTCCTGCAATAAATATGTTTGATTTTGGATATTTTAAAGAGGAAAGCACAATACTTCTTTTTGTTTCTGTTTGTATCAATAGCAGATACTAGTTCAGCCAACTGTAAATATATATGTAATATAACACACCTGAGTGCCCATGCTGATTTCATTTACCATGTTTTAAAGCTGGTGCAGAGGACAGTAGGACTCTCCTTGAATTTTACAAATGGGTATGTGCATTTGTTTTTTTCTAGCAGGTGGGTTTGTTTGTATCCATAAACCCCCACAGCAACTTTTGAGAAGGCATATAGCATTAGTATATGCATTGGGTCATGTAAACACTGAACTCAAAGTGATATGAAAAAGAAGTCACAGGCAAGGCTTTCATGGGTCCATAGATGCTTCTCCTGTATTGAAGCCAAGCAACGTCCATTCAAAATCAGACTTTTCTATAAGAAAATGTTAAATAGGTGGATGTGAGAACATAAACTGATAGATTAAAATGGATGCAAACAGTGAAATCTGTGTATAGAGCCAAATTCAGATTTCATAAAAGTGATCAGGAAATTATTTTTTTTCTAACATAATCAGGATGTTGTCTGGACTGAATTTAAAGAGTCAAAGTCTGTCTAAGTAGGAGGTGCAGAGCAACAGGCATTTAAGTGTATTGTAATGTTAAAAATACCTTCACTTCTGTGGTGATTTTAATCTTGCATAGCAATATGTTCAATATGAGTTCAGTTAAACACCTATTCCTTCTCCTTCACTTTTATCACCATTGACAGAATAATAATAATGAGGAAGCAGATACAAAGGTAAAGACAAGCTGTTAAGAAGCTAAACCACACAAAATGATAGTGTTCTCTGTGGCTGCACTTTTCTTCATATTTTCTACTAATATTTTTTATTATCCATAAACAACAGTGGTTCTAAAGAAATCAGTAAATATTGTGAAGATGTTTCCATAAATATTCACTCAGAATATGAAATATATTCATGTTATTATTTGCTGCCCTGGTGGGTGTGCTTTCACAGACAACTGTGTATTAGTATAATGTTGAAGGAAAGGGAATTTTAGGCTTCCTCAATTTACCTGAAAAAAAAAAAAAAAAGAACTTAAATCACACAGCTTTCCCACAAGCTTATTCACCAATTAGTAATGGGGAAATTATCAGGTGATTTATGTAATAACTCATAAGTATGTATAGATATACACAATGAAATGAACATGAATAAAGTAAACTTGGCTGAAAAATAAAATTTTTTAAAACGGGAAATAAAAACCTGTCTGGTGACATTCTCATTCCTATATTCAAATTCAGTTATGCAGTTTTCAGGCAACAAAAACAGAAATCATATCAGAAGTGTATTTGTATTGAAAGGAATCACAATGGTAATTATAGCAGATGAAAATTAAGAGCAAGAGACCAAAGTAAAACCCTCACAAATAAAATGAGAATGAGTTGAGCTCAGAGAAGCTTCAGGACTTAAACATGTCACAGAATAAAAGCTGTTTACTCACTTTGACCTTTTACAGGCAGGATGTGATCAGCTGAGACTGTCTCCACCTCCCCACGGTACAAAGGTGAGGATCATCCCCACTCCAAGTGCAGTGGGAGGAAATTCAGGAGCTGTAACATGTCCACAACATGGATGCTCATCTCCACAAGCTTGAGTCTCACAACACTAAAATTAAAATGTTGTGATGGGAGGTCACAGAAAGTCAGATTTAGTAGGGGCAGTCTTTGTAATCAGAAGCTTTGGGGCAGTGTGGCACATTCAAGCATTTTCAAAGCCATTATTTCAAAGGCATAAACAGTTTTATTCATATCATAACACTTTAAACCACAGGACATGCTATAGATCCCACTCTACAATTGTTAGGTTTCCCCAGAGTGACTTGACAGGGAGCCTGCAGAAGCAACATCCCTTATTTACAATTTAGCTGCTTAATATTTCAGTAGCATATCTAGTTTCCCAAGAGAGTTACTATGAATTTAACAGCATAACAATTTATGGAACCATAAACATTTTACCTCGTCAAAAGTGGTGTCTGCTCTGAAACAATATGGTTCAGCTTCACTTAGGAAGCTCATAATCAGAAGTCCTTCCTCCCTTCATCAGCTGCACTTAGCTTTAACATAAAAACTTACTGTGATAGACCAGCAAGGATAGAAAACCTCTGCATTAGGATTCCTAGCTAAGCAGATACTATCAGATAAAGCATCAGGGCAGAAATTTAATCCTCATACAAACTGCTAAACTGGATATTCCTCAGATGAGACCCATGCCAAAGAAATCTTGCAGTTACTATGTCAAACACAAAGTGGTGATGCTCTGGCAGCTTTCAGCATGTACTGTCTAGGACTGAGCTTCTGTCGGCCCAGGACGAAATCTAGGAGCACACATGCTAAACAGCAAGCTCAAACATCTCAATAGGCCCCTCAGTCCTCTATTTCACTCCTCTTTTCTTCCTCTTCACTGATCTTCTATTCTTTCTATTCCCCAGTTCATGCTTAAAATAAAATAAATTTAAAAAAAAAGTGTGATAAGTACTACCTCCATTTGTGGTTTAACCTAATGGAAGATAATAATATTAAAGCAGACATGCATTTTCTTCACAGTGTCTTGGCTTTTTGCTGTATATTAGCTTTCTACATAATTTTGTAATTTATTCTAAAAGCTAATTCAAGGATTAGTAATTGGCAATGAGCACATTATCATGAGTATTCATGTACCTAAAACCTTTAAAATAGAACAGTAGGAGGGAAAAACAAAAATAACAGATGCCTGTCGCAAATGATTGTTGAAGTTTGAGTCCAGTATCTTTATAATTCTTCTGGTGCTATTAATTCTATCACTGTAATTCTACTCAAGATTAGTTACTTGTATTTACACTAGGAAATTTAAGAAGGAGGTCAGACCTCAAATATTTTTTTTCTTATTAGAGACTATGGACATAATCCAGGATTTATGGAGTTTTTTTGGATTTGAGATAGCAGCTACTGATGGACGAAATGTTTTATGTATTAGAGAGAGAAGAGATACAGACAAAAACAGAGCAATGCATTTCTACAGAGGTTCTTGAGCTGAGAGCATAAATGTCTGGTTATTATTCCCGATTTGCTTTCAGCTCTTCAACTCAAGTTTAAAGATGCTACAGAGAGATTAAGCCTTAGGATTGTCTGTCTCAGATGTTACAGATGTGGATATATTTCATTAAAGAAGGAATGTGTTTATATAAGAAAAGTAATCAAGTGAAATCTCAGCTCATAGACATCAAATGGAAGCTTTTGCATTGCTTTCAGTGCAGCCACCTTTTCACCAAGGCATTTCATTTAACAATCAAGTCAAAACTTCTTTCTTTTTTTCTTGAGTCTCTGTATTTCAGGGAAAAAAAAAAAATAGTCACTGAAGCTCACTGTACAAAGAAATATGAAAAGTCCAGATAAACCTTTTCAGCTATGTAGCTAGGACAGTGAGACAGAAAACTGGTTTTGGAAATTTCCGTACATGTTAGCACTATTATTAACCATAGCCCCTAGATGGTGCTGCTACAAATGATCTTGTGCCTCAACCAAACATAATGGCAATTATACCTAGGAAAAACTATTTATCAGTTATGTTATGAAGTTTATACCATTTACATTGGTCATTACCTGAAAGTCTGTATTTAACATTTGGGTTTTTTCCAGTGTGTAACTAGTATGCAAAAGTCATACTCATGAAAGTAATACAAAATTATGTTAAATAATGTCAAACTTCACACCAGAAGTGTGAAAACACATCATTTTATGAACTCCATTTGGTATTACAGGGTAGTTAGGAGGCATAATTGACTAAAAGCTCCCGTTGTAGTTTTTCGAAGGGTAGTATTGGTCTCATCTAACTTTCAGGGTGGAGTTAAGGTCCACAGTCATACACGAGGGTTTATATATCTCTATGTGAACTATGTGAACTTGTCTCTCAGCTAGTGCTCCAACTGGAGACAAATCTCCTGTGTCATGTCCATGACTCCCATGAGGACATTTCAGGTGTATCAGGATATATCAAATGATACAAGAAACCTGTATAGAGACAGCTGTATCCTGATCCTGACATTAGGATAAATGAATTACACATGTAATTTAAAGAGAGAGGAACTGAATAACCAATGTGATTCTGGAAGCTTGGAAAGCAAAGGCATAAGATAGCAAGAAATGTGCTCTTAGCAAAAACTAGCAAAGAGCAAAAAATACCTATCTTAAAAACCAAAATACTTCGTATTTCATGGAAACATATTATACAGCAATATGAAACCATCAGCTTTGACTGTCTCTCTACATCTTCCCCACCTTCTAAACTATAAGAAGCAATCTCAAGAGACAAGCTGACTTTAAAACTGAGCTATTAAATTGGCTTGCAATTGTATGGAAAGGAAATAGCATGCAAAGAAACCAAACTATAAACACATTCCCTGTAGACAAGATTAGCATAGGACATTGTCACTGACACTGACACAGAAAGTTAAAGAAAGGAGAGATCTTTGCATTGCAGAAGGAAACTCCTTTTCCATGGCTGGACATAAGATTAGATCGATAAGTTAACAAATAGTGTATAAAGGAAGGAGTGTGTTAGTATTTGCAAGCAATAATTGTGCCCTGCTGAAAGTGCAACTTGGAAAGAGTGCACAGCTGAATTCTTCAGTAGGAGATGATGACACATATATGATTATTCTTACCCTAGAAAATAACGTTAACCAATGCTGTCTTTGGATATTGTGAAATTTTGTCAGAAAAAGCCAGTCAGAGGAAGTCCAACTGTTAATCCATTGGTCTACATTATTCACACACATGCAGTGAACACAAAACAAATTGAAAATATTCTCCATTCTCAGTTACAGCATTTTTATAGACATTTTACCTGGCTATTCTGACACAAGGCTTTGGGGGAAAAAAGATCTACTGAATTTATGGCAACATAATATCCATCATCCAAAGGACCTTTATTCTATATCGTTGTGTCAGGTTACCAGAGATTGTAAATTATAGTTGTCATCAATGTCTTAGAGTACCTGATAGGTTTTCTTGTTCTTTCTTCAGTGACATTTTGACATTTTGGAATTTTTGTTCTGATCTGTGAGTGTACAGGTGAAAGAGTAGCTCATGTGTAAGTCATGAGACAAGATCAAACAGCAAGAGCAAAGGCCAGCAGAGATATTAGAGATGAGCCCCCTCCCTCAACTCTATAAATGCATAAAGCAGACTGAGGATGAATAGGTAACATACCCACTACATAAAATACAAAAATGTACCAATAGCTACAGCGTATCTACCTGGATATTTCCATTTCCTGTATAGTTGAGAATAAAACCAGCTAACATTAAAAAGCACATATTTTTAAAATGGTAATAATATTTTTTAAAAAATCTACTGAAACATGACATTTTTACAGGCTGTTCTATAATAAAAATATAATGTCATACAGTCCATCTTTATCAAACTCACCCATATGAATAAGAATACTGAAAAATCAAAGAAAAAAAAAATGAAGTTGTTTGAAAAATTCTATTGCTCTTTTGTACATCCTGATGCACTTTTCATGGTTTTTGGTATTTTTACCTTTGCTTGTTCTTTAATTTGCCATGACAAACCTGCAGCCCTACTTAGAATGGAAGTGAAAGGCAGGAGGATGCAAGTAAAAATGACAGGGACATGCCAAAACTCAAAGCATGCTTCATGCCACACTTGGACAAAGGTTTAAAAAACATTTTCTAAAGGCTAACATGTCTCTAGTCCTTTGTCCCATAATGACTATAATGTTATATAAAAGAAGGTCATTCTAGTTCAGCAAAGGGCAAAACACCACAAATATTTCTTTGCAGTATGATGGGTAACATAGATCTGAAATATTTTCTGTGTATCACTTGTACAGGACGTATTGTGTGAGATTGCAATGTAACAATATATACCCAGGCAACTTTGTATTTACCTCCAAGGTAGTGCAGCACTACAGCTACCCTCCAGGAATTTCTTTCCAAAGATCACGGAGAAGGTTTCCTGGCTATGTCTCCTGGTGCAGCCTGGACCATGTGTCAGAGTGAGTCAGAGCCAGAGCATCAGCAAGCACATATTATGCACCGAGCAGTAAAGCTTAATATTTCCAGCATACGACCACAAAAACTCTGGTTACTACTACTGCTTTGAGACAACATACTACACAAAGAAAACTCAGCCTGGCTCCCGGTTGGTTATTCCATACTAGTGCAGAGATGCAGATAATCCTCCCTCTACAAGCAATCTTGAGAAGGCAAAATGCAGGACAGAGCATCACAATTCTTTAATCCCTTCTTATATCTGAGACCCACACATGTAGCACACCTTAGTACTTCACACCCATAATGTCAAACCGGAAAACACAAGGATGAGACAACCACAGGTAGCTGGTGTTTTTCACCTCTTGAGCCCATTCTGTTTTAGCTGCACTGCACATGCTACAAAAAACGCTCTCTTTTTGGGGTTAACAGGATTACATTTCAGCAGTAATGTTACAACTGTTGGCCATGCTGCAGAGAGGGTGAAGCATGGGTGAGTTATAGCATGAGAGAGCTGTACAGTACTTCAGGTCAGAGATCTGCATTCCCCTGTGTTATCACTTCAGCTAGGGCCAGCACTGAATATGTAGAGAGGAGTAAGACAAATAGGTCTGTTACAAAGTGATCTTATTTCTATATCTCTCAGGTTCTGGGAATAAGCAGGTTTTAGGATTTCCTAGGTAAGAAGATCAATTGCAAGGACAACTGGCAGTTTGAGATGTTTTTATCTCCTAGGCCTCTGACACAGATTATATTAATGATAGTGATATGACAGATCTAGATGTGGGTCCATCTCCCATCATTAGGAAGCCTGTTTTCCCATATTAATTTTTGAGGCAATAGGAAGTTGGGGTTTTTTTTGTTTGTTTGTTTGTTTGTTTTTAACGCATTTGTTTTTGAGGCTTAAATATGCCTTTGACTCCTTATTAATAACTGAGAAAAGGATGCTAGATACTTGGCCAGTCACTCAAACGAAAGACTCTTTGTGAACACATGCATAAAAGAAAATTAAATTTTCATGATGGGGCTACCTGGTGAAGATTTTGACAGACAGTTGCAAATATAGTTTAAGATCCAAGCATCTTACATTGCTCCACATTGTGTAACACTGATCAGATGAAGCTCTGTGTCCACAATCATATTTCCTGTCTGTCTGTTAGGGTTACTAAACAATTGTCCTACCTTCCTGCATTAGCAGCCAAAGCTGAAAATAGCTTCTCTGAGTCATACAGTTGGCACTTTGATATGTGTGTACTCAGTCTCCACAATGCTGCTAATGAAAATGTATAGCTGCTTAAAGAGAAGCTCATAAGATGTTGGCATTCTCAAAAAAACCCAAACCAAAAATAAAACAAAACCAAAAAAGAGTTGTTCTTACAAACATTAAATGTAATCCCAAAACAATATTCAGTACACAGTCCCTCTTACAGAAAACCGACCTGAGCTAAGGTGAAATAAAGATACTTGTTCTTATATGAGCTGTTCATTCTGTATACAGAAACACAAGGGATGCTAAGTTCAAAGCCAGGACAATGATTTTACCAGAACACACTAAGGAAGGGTTAGTGTGAGAGTTGGTGTTTGTGAAAGCATTTATAAAATGAAATAAATTGTTACACTTGTTGTTTGTAGAGTACAAAGGAAAATATACTAGGTTTAAAAGTGATGAGGTCAGACTTTTATATTCAGACTTCTAAATTGCATATTACATTCAAAAAAACCCTCCATTAGTTTATGGCAGACTGAATAAATGAATATGTATGTATTGTTTTCAACCTTATTTAGATCTGTACAGCTTTCTTTAGAATTATACATTAGGGTCTCAGAGATATCCTTCCCTCATCTGCCTAGGTATTGCGTTGTACTTCTCCTCTGCTACTTGTTGAAGAATACCAGTACCACTATTCTCTGTTCTGATGGTCATTCTCCGACAAGAACATGTGAAGCCACTAAATCACTTAAATGGGAGCTCTAAAACTCAGATGGATGTATGGAAGTAAGAATAATTCTCCAGTTCATATGGTGCAATGTGATCATTCAGAAAAAAAATTGCTTTTTCTCTCACAAAGCTTGAAGTGGCTATCTTGTCATACAGGGCTGAATTCTCCTCCTCATCCTGTAGACCTTGGAGATCATGAGTATGCTAACACTGTGCATCAGCATGAGACTTGCAACCCATTCACTCAAGTTGAAGAAAGTGTGAAAAGAAATAGGAATATCAATTCTAGTACCAATATAGTGTCTAACAGCTAGAATCCCAGTACACCCTTGGCTTAAAAAAATATGAAAATAATTTTGACCGAATTGTAGTAGAGAACATCAGGAGTCTGATGCAATTTAGGATAGTAAGAAAGCCTGAATTTATAAGAATATTTAAGATTCTGCTGCTTTGACTCTCAAATGACTGCTTAGTGTGCCTATAAAATAACAAATTCACTTTAGATAGAAGGAAACTAGAAGAACCATCAAGAGTTAACAAGATGATATTCTAGGAAGTCCAGGTTGAAATACTCTATAAGACAATTTATAGCACTAGTGTTCAAATCTACGGTTTGTTAGTCAAAAATTGCAAATTACTCAAAAAATAAAGTTCTAGAGGTTATTAGTACAAAACTGGAGTAAATAGAACATGAAATCCATTTCATGTGGTCAAAACCTTTCAGGAAGAGAGTACAAAAGAATGATTTATCAGCACATCCTAAAGAGACTTTTGAAACACACTCAGGTATCACAGATGACGCTAGGTTTTAAGAACAATAGCTTAATATAATGAATGTCACTTTAAAACTATAGCCAATAGGCATACCTAATATTTTTAAATCCAGTTCTCTTTAGTAAAATCTAACTTGGAGCAGCACAGAGAATATAACAATGAATTAAAAGGTTTCCTTAAATCTGAGTGGTTAAAAGGTTTTGGTAAACTGGATTACATTAAATTGGTGTGATTATTGCTTGCCCAAAAGTAAATTTGCAGCTGGTTTAAATAGGCCTGTGCTAACAAATACCAATGGAAGATGTGGTAGATAGGTTCTGTGGAAATGAGAACAGGCCTTGTTGCTGTTAATCTTCAGTAAATGTGTTAAATAAACAAGTGGTAACTGTTTAATATGTAATAGCTTTCTTTTCACTGTCTTTTAAAATAAACTTGAATGCTCATTAGGGAGTCTAAACTGAGATGTGTTAATAGGAGTGTCACATTTTGAGACAATAACTCAACCATTAACATGTGTCACTGATACAAATCTATTTGTTAAGCTACATTATAATTCTGAAAGAACTTGTAACCATAATAGCAATAAACCTCGTAAACAAGCTGCTTGTTTGTGTCTGGGGAGAAGAGAGGGATACAAACCATGCCTTGCTAACTATATTTTGGACTTCTTTACTGTTTTCTGAAGTTTTAAATATCCCATGACTATTACTTCTAGGATATGTAGTGGTTTTTAGTCCAACAAACATATTCTGGAAGCAGCTGCTACTAACGAGGTGTACAAGAACACGTATTTCTGAAATTCCCTAAATTTCTGTTCCCAACAGTGCACCTTCAATGATATATTTCAAATGAAAGAACAACTTCTAGTGTGGAATGTTAAATTTGCCTACCAACCAAGATGTCTCCTTGCTGGTAGGAGCAATACCAATTATGAAATAGATGCAAAAAAAAGTCTATAATTAATTAGATTTACATTAATCAATCCCTGTTAAGACCCTGAGAACACTAATTAACTGTCCTGACCAGCCTCACCTGGTGCCTTCACCTACACTCTGCACAGGCTCCTAGTCCCTTTCTGAGCAATGCCATAGCTGTGCCTGTCTCCAGCCATGTCGTGACTTACATTTTAGCTAGTTTATCTCCAGTTATGTCTTTGATCTCACCTTCTGGATGGACCTCTGGCCTACACTGCAGCCCTGTTTCATGCTTCTCCTGATAACTCCCTGGCAAGACCCAGGATCTAGTTATAGTTATATATATAGATATATATGCCATGATTATGTAAAATGTATGTATAAAACCACATCTGACTGCATTTATCTGTCATTTCTCTCCCCAAGGTCTTTAAGTGTCTTAAAAGTGAGGGGAAAAACAAAACAAAACAAAACAAAACAAAACCTGAAAAAAAAATCTAAAATAAATTAGTTTTGTTTATATGGGGTTTTTTTATGCAATATACACTGAAAAGCCATAATTCCACAGATTTTTATAGCTTCTTACAGGGCAAGGGCCATGGCTTCCCATGTGTTAATTCTATTCTATCCATTCCAAAGATTTTTGCAGTCCTCTAAGGCCTCTTTATTTCCCATAGAAGGAGCAAATTTGCCTGATGTTGGGGTCAGGGAATGGACACAAAGAATAATTACACTAATAGGAGAGCAAGAAGAAGATCACATGGAGATTAAAACCCGTTTGTTTGATTCCTAGATGATTTTAGTCCATAGGAGTTACTTGCTTTAACCTGGAAGCTCATATATCTTCTCTCTTCACCCTGTTCTTGAGTCAAGGCTCTGCTAAGCTTGACAAAACACAAGTTTCTAAGTCAAAATTCTTTTCTTCCCATCTTTTCCTACAAACCCAGATTGTCCCATTACCACCCAGGTTTTCAGTTTAACTTGTATACCTCACTACACTGACAGTCTTGTGTGAGGACATGTAACACAAAATTGACATGTTTCTTTATGTGCTTCATCTGGGAATATTACGTGACAGGTGGAGGGGATGTAATCCCGCTGTTACATGCCCTCCGTTGAAGCAGTCTAGTTTGTGTTACAACTCTTCATTACAAAGCACAAAGTGCGAGGTTTATTGCATTTTCATTCTGTTTTAATGGTGTCCTAATCTTACAATGCATGAACTATATTTTTTGTAATAATTCTACTTTTTGAAGTACTTTGAATTCCATGTAAATTCTCTGCAAAAATATTTGTGTGTCTCAACACACAATGGCTTCAGGGTTTTTCACTCAAGGCTTTGGTGAAAGTAACATCAGTTTAAATCATTCTGTCAAGTAAAAATAATGTTTGTTTATTTTTAACTTCAGCTGTTTACATGCCACTGGGAATATCAGGTGGCCATTCTGCAGCGAGAGGAAGCTTTGGTTTTCGAGAAACCATTGTTGTATTGGCTTGCCAGGTCAATACTTCTTATACCTATGAAACAAGCTGAAGAAGTGATACATGATTCGTATTTCTTTATATAATTTCTTCTTAAATTAGGTGTTGGATAGATATGATTAAAAAAATAATAAAAATTGTGGTTCTGAAAATATATATACACGTGCAGATCAGTCAGTTTGCGGAACAAACCCACCAATATCTCAAATAAAAAATAAATTTTAAAAAATTAAAATATTAAAAAACAAGAGAAAGATAGTGACAAACAATCTAGCTCTCCTTAGACATTTCTCTGCATCCAGCTACTTCAGAGATCACCACTGTAAAGGTGCACATATATAATGAAAAGAATGGAAAATTATCTACATGTCTTTCTGCTTTTTATTTCCTCTTCATGAACTCATCTTACTTTCAGGGACTATCAAAGACTAGTTAGAACTGATATGTTGTAAAAGACTTCTGGAATGTTCTCATGTTTCCTACCACTGTACAAATGTTTTCTTATGTGTTCATTTTCTGCAATGATTCCATTTATTCTTTTCATCATCAGAGATACACATTATCAATTAACATACTGTGGGCCTTTTTTTTGTCAGACAGCCAACAGGTTGGGATAAATAAGCTTATGTTAGGAAACATTCAGTGACTTAGGATATCCAGATCCATTCATCCTCCTGTTCTCTCCTTTTATTTTCAAACCACACAGCACTTCTCAAAGTGAATGTGTTGGACAAATCTTTTTCTCAGCAACTGATGACATCTCAAAGGTTTAGAAGGGCTGGAAACTGCAATCAGCATTTGGCTTTCATGAACCCCTAGAGAGCCATTTTTCTCACACATGAAATACACAACAAATAGTACAAACTCTGGTCTTAGAGCAGTCTTTGTGGAGGTGGAAAATCTATTGCAACAATGTAGGGCAACCAGCATGGGCATTCTCCCTTGAAATACAATTTGAATTCTCTTTTGGTAAAAAATCAGCATTTTTTTTCTTACTTTAGTGGAGCTATTCCTGCTTATCGCTGCTGAGCTTCTGTCCAGCAGTTTCCAACTGCTTGATTTTATGGTAATCCCTGAATCACAGAAGTACACAGACGGTCCCAGACCACAGAGTTTTCCTTTCCATTTTAGTAAACCTTTTCGTAAATGTAAGTAGAGTTCGTGAAAGAACAAGAATTTTCTACTGAGTGTTGCTATCCTGCAGATTTCCATAGGAACAAAATGCAGTTATCTCCCTAGGTAGTCATTTGATATAGTTATGAAGTATTACACTCTGGAAATATTTTTTTTTTCTGTCATATTTATAGCAATTATGTCAAATAGTGAATTTAAATAATTTGAGTTGATTACTGCTGGTTTGCGAAAACACACAGTTTGACATATTTGCAAGTTTCAGTTACTGTATGTGGAATGTAATTATGTGGAGTACAAAACTCCAGGGGAAGCTATGTTTGCTAAATACACCTTGTCTGAAATGTAATGATCTTTTTTTTCAAAAAAAAATTAAAATATCATAATTTTTTTCAATGGTTGATCATGTAGCAGATCCCACTTTTAAAATCTGAGTAGATGAAGAACAAAGAGGAAAAAAATCAACACAATCTCATCAATTTATATGCGCTATGTGAACATATAAATGTAGTAAATCTTTATTTTATATTTTTCTGGCCACAGTTCAAGGCCGCCCTGAGTACTACTTTTACATACTGAAAGCTTAGAGTATAATGTAATTTGTTTCAAAACAGGTCTTTGTATCTGCAAACTTGATAAGGGTAATTTATCAGTTGATTCACTAAGCATTCTTTAGGAGTCATTTTCTTAAAGGTATTTTAGCACTGTGGCCAACAGTTGCTTAAGCAAAATGATGAATATTTATCTGATCATCAAGTCCTATCACCTGTGACTGCAACAAATATACTGGCTTCCACGTATATCCTCCCAAATCCCATACAGATCAGAATTTCAGAAATTAAGAGATGGAATTCAGCTTTTTGCTGAACAATACCAGTGTTTATAGCAGCTTGCCCTTTGTCCTTGTGAGAGAGTTCCTGCTGACCCCAACTGTTGCTGGCCACAACTTTTTGTCAATGGCTGTGTTTCTGTGAGCTCCTCAGCCCCATCCACAGAACTTCCACACAGAATGCCAATTAAAATTTATATTATGCTTTTAAATATACAAAGTTTCAGAGCTGTTTAATTTGATCCCCTCCTTTGCATTTCATTTGCAGCTCACAAAACCAGATAAACACTAAAATCAATTTTATTTATGTTGCTATGATAACACAAAATAACCCTAAATTCCTTCTGTTCATATTTACTCATGTTCATGGCTTTGGAAACTTCTTGTCCTTCTGATGCCTTTATTTTCCTTGCTGCTGAAGCTGTTTTCATACCCAGCACGGGATGCATATATGTTTGACAAATGATGCAACAGACATGAAGATATTCATGACTATTCTTTCTCCTTAAACAATTGCATGTCCTTCCTATTGTGTCAGTTATCAAAACAACACCAATTATTATCGTTAAGATTTTAAATTTCTTTCTGAAAGAGATGAAAAATATGCTTTTGACAGGTTTGATGTTGGTTTGATTTGAACTTCTGCTTTAAAGGACCAGTAAAAACCTTTTTAATATCAAGGTAAATAGGGCATTCATACCCACAATGAGAGAATTTATTTTCAACTAACTGGAAATGAGCAGGGTAAGAAGTAAGAGAAAGATTTCTTTTTGAAATAAATTATGTAACCCCCGGTGTACTCGATTACAATTTTGCTTTGACATAAGACAGCACCTTCCTGTTGTTCTTCATGACTAAACATTTTATTGCTGTATCTTTAGCTGATATACAGTTCTGAAAAGAAATCAAGGTAGCCTGTCACTTTCTAATGTGGCCTCCATGCCCCAGTATAATTCTGAAACTTCCTCTCATATTCTGCTCACATCGGTTTTATCAAAGATAATTGATAATAGCAAATCCCAAATGAAAAAGTGAAATCTATCCTACTACCATTTAGTTTCAAGAGCCTTTGAATTAGATGAAAAACTATGGCTAGAAATAATGTCTCACCTACTGACCATTTTTACATAATGACTTAGATTATTGCCATTTATTTTAATGTTTGTTTTAAATTCTAGAAAGGCAGAGTCTATATAAATGAGAATATATTTTCCTGCCTGAAGATGTGAGCATGGTTTACAGGAAAGTATATTTTCTTGTTCAGACATTTGGAAATTAAAGAAATAGAGAATCATCTATATGACTACACAAGGAACTGGTGCCACTTTCAATTGTACAACATATTAGTTCAAATAACGTAATTAGTGCAAATAATGACCTGACTACATGATCTCACTCACCTTCTTACATGGTAGTATTTTTCCACCGATTTCAATTGCAGACCAATTAGTTAAAAACTCAGCAATGAGTATAAAATATGTGTATTTCTGAGTTTT
Source organism: Chloroceryle aenea (assembly GCA_013399075.1). Taxonomy (NCBI): domain Eukaryota; kingdom Metazoa; phylum Chordata; class Aves; order Coraciiformes; family Cerylidae; genus Chloroceryle; species Chloroceryle aenea. The sequence goes on from VWZY01010819.1 coordinate 443,193, forward strand.
TAAAAATGCAAATGGACAAACTGATACGTGAGAATTAACCATAGAGAGAATCATTTGTGATGATGCACTGGCCACAAATACATGTGTGGCCCGAACACAGTATGTGCAGTTGATGTTGCTACTAGCCAAAGAAGAGTCATCAAAAATAAACATGAATATATACAAGTAAATGAGTGCTATGGGGAAAAAAAAAAGCAGGTGCTCTGCCACGCAGGGACCTTAAGTGAAACTGGGATAGTTCTGGGCAAGAGCAAACCAGTATATTAGCATACTAGGGACTTCTAGGACATTGTTACCTAGGTCATTGATGTCAGTAATTTCCTCTATCCATTGATCCCTTCTTGATGTCTACTGCACCAAAGACTGTATCCTAACTGATTTTTCCTCCAAATATTGTTAGACCCATACTATGGAAGCGTTACTTATCATATTCTCCAAGGCAACAGAAATATCAAGTGTATCCAAAAGGAGAAAAAAAAGTAATTCTTTGCCTTTAGAAAATCTTGGATTCCTGACTGAGTAGAAATAGCTGCATTTCACCACAGTGTCAACCACTGTCAATAATCCCAGCAGCAAGGCTCTTCAGGCAGTGAGGCATAGATGAAGAAGCGTTTTCATAACAAGACTTCCAGTAAGGCTCTAACTACAAATTACTTCAATAAAAACTCATTCATTATAGACCTATACACTGTACATTTCTGAAAGAAAAACAACACAGCTCAGGTTAATTTGGGTTACCTGTTACTTTTCACTCTTATATTAGAAAAGAAGTAGGGTTTTTTTCAGAGCAGTTATACAAAACACCAATTCATCTGCTTGTAAGGTTAAGTAAAAATTCCTTATATATTTTGGTCTGTGCTGTCATGAGTCTCCTTTCCCCTCTATGAAAGCTCCTTCTCTTTATGAATGTGGTCACAGGTCTTAAATACAATAATTGCCCTCTTCTCCTGTTTTGAGGTCCTTACTAGCAGCTAGATAGCCTGACTCCTTTGTAATGGATGTACTCATTTCTGTTTCATTTGATTATTACATGTTATGGTAGTTAGTGTGGAAAAACATCATTGAATATAACACTATAGGAAGGTCATATCTTGGCTTTTACTTTAAAGAATATAATGAATTTATTTAGCAAAAATATATTCTATGTCATCTGCACCCTTTAATTACCAAGTATATTATAATTAATAAATTATCTTAGAGGCATAAATCATTTATTGACTTGAAGGTTAGAGATGTAGGTGTGGAAAATATATGAAAGGTTTAATAAGAGGGAAAACTTTTCTCATATATGGAAAAAGTTCATATTTAATCTCCCTGAGAGGTAAAAGCACTTAGGCCACAGAATAGCTGTGCTGTTTATGTGAAATGAGTTGATAAACCCTATCTATCTTATTGAATTAATCCTTGGATTAGTGTGTGGCTTTCAAGAGACTTCTGTTCAGCGAAGGAAAGGTCTACAGGAACTGGACAGTGAGAACACCTTTAACAAACACAACTGTTCTTAAATTTTCTGTTCAAAGAAGTAAAAGTAATCACTAGGTGTGCACTAGGTTTCAATAACAGTTGTTCCATGTTAAAATCCTGCTTCACTTGAATTTCAGCCCAAACCTACTGATTATATTAGTTTTAAATTTGTACTGTGAACTTTATAGCATGACCATGAATCATCATCCTCTTAGACCTAAATTAATTTCATCTAAATAAGGCAGCGGAGATGCTCATACTTGAAGCCAAGTTACAAACTGCTACAGAGAAAGATATTTTATCTAATACTCTTTTTTTTTTTACAGTAGAGCCATGACATTACTAAACAATCCTAACAACAGATGTGAATCCCCTACAGACTTGCAGAAATTTGTTGATATATATAATATAGTTAGTTACCTAGATCTTTTCAAAGGAAGACATTACACAAATAAATCAGAATAATACAGTGCAATCATAGGTGATCAAAGAAAGAAAGTAAAGGACTTGAAATAAGAAATTAAATATTTTAGGCTGTTTATTGAAAGTAACAATATATACAGCACCAACTATCAACAAAATATGAAAGCATTTCAGATGAAGAACTGAAGGGAGCAAGTGGATTTGTAATTACTTTTTAAAATCCTGTCTGACTCAGTTTAAAGGCCAGATTTCTCTGCTAAGTCCAGAGTAGAAAAGCTATGACTCTTCTTAGTAGGATGGTTTAAAGTGTTTACAGGAAAAGCCTAGGTCTCCTGTTCGATCAACAAGAAAAGCATCTTACCTAGGTTTTTTATGAATCTACGTTTAATTGTCTCTATAAGAAGTTATGATATCCACATGTCAAACTTAGCAGAAGTCACCCTGTTTGTTAGCTATTGAAGCTCCAAAAGTAGAAGTAAATGAGCTACATAAACAAGGAGGATTTACATCTGATCTCATAGACTTGGCCACACTAAGGAGTGCAGCAAAATGGGAATGGATGATGTTCCAACAATGCAGTAAGTGGAGACAGCTGGGAGAGTCCCCTCAAAAGTTCACCCTGGTATGAAATAAAATTAATATTTAAATTCATTATTCACTATAAATCAGAAACTCTAGATTCACAAAAATTTGCTTGGACTATGAAACAACTAATGGAAATTTCTCCAAACAAAGTTGAATAGTTTTCAAGGGTGGGTTAGGTCAAGTTAGGATTGTTTAATTGCATAAATAAAGTAACGCATTTGAATTTGAAAGTTTGGGGTTTTTTTCATCAAACGGCAATGACATTTGATAATGAAAGTCCAAATCCATTCTTGAAATGCAAATTTGTGAGTAGTGAGACAAAGAGGTTTAAAGCCTTTCAATTTCATTTTAAATCTTTTCAGAATTGCATTCAACATTTTAATTCTAGGGCTAGAGTTTAAAGAGTCAGTGATTTTGGATGCTTTCTGGTATGCCCCATGGCAAATGATCTCTTCCTCTCTCCTTTGGGATGAACTTGAACATGGGTTTCAGCACTACTAGTCAGGCCAGCTTTTCCTTTTGGCTAATCTCCCACTCAGTCTCAGAGCCCAGTAAGTGACCTGATTTAATTAGTGGAAATACCAACCATTAAAAAGAAGTTAGCAACAATTCTTGTTATATATCCTCAAAGCTTCAAGATATCTCCTGTTTAAAGACTGTGGTTGTAGAAGGCCAGCATGTCTCAGCATCCTCAGAGTACAGGGCCCTGTCCTGATGTGGGCTGGTCTATGAATAAGGTTTCAACAACAAGTGATGAGTTAGAATTTAAACCCTGAGTCTGGCAAAGGTTCAACATTAATGTGTGTATGGACAGGTCTGGCCCAACCACCCTTCTTGTATGAATTAGAACATCTTCCAAACTATCCTAATTTACACCAGCGCTGATACAGATTTTTTCTGTCCAACATAGGTTTACCTTTCTGCATAGTTTTTGATCAGAAATCTTTAGGTGAAATTCAGAAGATCTCATCCTCTGCTTTAAAACAAATAATTTCTAAATTTTTGTAGCATAGACATGTGCATCTAGGCATGAGAATGGTTATCAAAGATATTTATTTCTCCTTAGGTTAACCTCTGGCCTTAGATTTTTCACAAATTTTACCTTTGGTCCCCAGAAGATCTCAGCTAATAATCAGTGGCTTATTAGAAAGCTTCAAGAAACAACATGTCTTTTCAATCTTCCTACAAGGTCAAAAAAACTTCCAGTGGGATTTAATATACATACACAAGCTTGATGTATTGAAGTGCTGCATTTTTTTTACAATGTTAACAGTTTGATGAGAATATCAATTAAACATGACTGTGTAGTTAAGATTTCCATCTCTAAATGCAGCTGCAGCAAGTAACCGGACTGCTAATCAAAGCCATGTTTTAATTTAGCACTGATGAGGAAAGCATTAGCCATCAGAAGGGAATGACAGAAAGGAGGCAGCTGCTTTCATATCATTTTATGTCCATTTCCTTAATGAGCTTGAGGATACAATTCCCTGATGACTGTTCATTAATTAATAAATTTATGAGAGAAAAAGAGCTATCAACATGCAAACAAGTAGAGAACAGGTGATGACAGTCTTGTCTTTGCAGGGAATGAGCATACTGAAGAAAGGAAGGATTTGAATAAAGTAAATGACCCGAAAGGCATATTAAACAAAACGCTAAGTTCCCAATTCTTCAGCTGAGCAGCAGTGAAGTGTAGCTTACAGCTTAGTGGAGATTTATTATTAAACTCAACTTCTGAAATATCCATGGTAAGATTAGAAGGAAGGTAGGAAGCAACCCAGAGGATTCAGCAGATGACTCTTTCCCATTCTGAATGAATACCAATGTTTTGCCCTGATTTGATTGCATTAATAAACAGCTGGATAGATTCTGTTAGGAAACATTGTCTCCTTCCAGCTTGGTCTTTCAGAGTTATCCCAGTGGCTTGTACTTGTCTTGGGAAATCTAAGATGCCTTGAGTGAGTTTTGCAAGGCAAATCAAACTCATTTGCAGTTGTAAAAACCTCAGGGTGCATATCAGATTGTGCCAAAATCAACCTGCAGAGATTAATAAAAAGAAGACAATACCACAGTGCTGGGCATCAGTCACCTTTCTGTCAGACTGGAGACCCTTGCATATGTATGGCATAGTAGGGTAGCTGAGATTTCACAATTGGTTGTAGTCGCATGGTATCAGTTCACAAAGGGATTCTTTGAACCTCTTTGCACAACTTGAATTCATGTAATATTAAACACCCTCAAGCCAGATTCCAATTCACTCTCTTTGTTCTGATCAGAAAGTGTAAAGCTCCTGTATTTAGACACATTTGTACTGAAAAAAAACTGATAATGCTGAATCTGTCCATTTTCTACCAGGGCATTTTGTGTAGGAGCTCAGATCTTGTAAGTGCAAACTCCTTAAAGACTTGATGTTTGCAGCATAGGTCAGAGCAGCTGCAAGTCTGCTGTAGACAGGACAGGCTGAGGCAACAAAGACTGGACATGCAAGATTGACTCCAATCATAAAAGCTCCAAACTATCCAATCATGTTTTGGGAATTTACATTAGAAAGGCAATAGTGACAATTACACTCGTACAACATGTCACTCTTAGAATTTGGTTCCACAGAATCTTGCGTCTCTTGCATATGCAGTAGCCAAATACAAGGATTTCACTCTTGACACTATATACCACACACAAACTGCTCCACATATGTTCACAGGGTGGGTAGATATAGCACATGTTATTTCTACTACAGTTTCTACATGTCACAGATGTTACACACTTTTCTCAATGGCTCTTCTATTGGGTGGATGATAGAGAAATAAACAACAAAAAGTGTTGGAACAATTTTATCCAGTGTCATAAACAATGACTTAATGCAAAACACGTCTGGAATGTATCATAAAAGAAATAAAAGCATGGCAACATTGTCTTACTGTTTAAACCAGTCTTTTGCATTGTAAGTGGTAAGGTGCTTAAGACCTCTTCCTGACACTTGGGAATGACATTACCAGCTTTCAACAGGAAATGACTGTAACACATCTTTCTGCCTGTGTGAAATTTACTCATTGTCTCCACCCTGGTTCAAGACTTCAAAATAATTTCAGTATAAAGATGAAATAACAGAAAATAATAAGATTAGTTAACAAGTAAGCAAATTACATTAGTCCTCACTACATTGATGTAGGTCTGTGTGGTAGATCGTGGAAGCCTGTTTTGTTTCACTGCAAAATATTTCATTGACTTCTAATACTATGCAACATTTCTTAGCCCAGACATTTCACTGGTGGGAATGAACTGTGAAACTGTGAGATTAAATCATATGCTACTAATTACAAACAGTCTTTCACATTTGAACTGGCTTTTGTATTTAGATGAGATAGGTTGAAAACTTTGATCATTTATCTCCTTTCAAAGCTAGAAATATATATCTAAAGCTATCTTTAATCCAGCCACCAGTGAAAATATCACATGTGGGAATGCATGTGTCTTTTAAATTAGCTGATATGAGTATTATTGAAATGGTATCTATCAGAAAAGGCAGGTGGATTACCCAAGGTAGCACACATCAGACTCTGATGCCAGGCTGCCAAACCATTACAAAGATTTCCCCATATGTAAGATGGCAAAAATCCATATGTAGTTCAAGAGGATTCCAGCACTCTTAAGTTATAATGAAAATGATATCAAGGTTATCAGGGAAGAAGAGAGAAGGTTTGTATTTAAGAGGAGCAACACTTTTTTCTTCTGACACAACCTGCCTCTCCCACACAACAAAATCTCCAACACCAATTGTAAATAATAAATTGTTAATTGATTTTATACTTAGTTGTACCTCAAAGATAATGACGCATATTTTAAAAATATAAATAGTCTAAAAATAGTCCACATCTACTATTCTTACCTTAACAAAGCCAACAGGATGTCTGGACAAATCTAGTGAAAATGCAGCAAAACTCCTAAGAAAAAAAAAATACATAAAAATACAGACTGTTATCAAAACTATGTCTGTGAAATATAAGAAGATAAGCCAGCAATGCCTCAAGATACATAACCTCTTCCCCTTCCCAGTCTTTGGTTAACATCAGTGTAGATGAACATTTAAATCTATTTGCTGCTAATATTAAATTTCTTGTCTCAGGTCTGATCAAAGTATGAAACTTGTCTATATATGGCATCAGAAATTATAAAGAAAATTAATAGTGATTGAATTGATTTCTATTCTTATCTCTTATGACACAAGTAATAAGACAACTAATTTCAAAACAAAAGCTGAACCTTTTCACTGGAGTTCTGGAAGATTTTTTCTTTAGTTCCACATCTTTTTTCCATCATTTCTGAGGGTTATAATTATTTTCCTTTCATATTTAATGAAGGCCAGATAATAATGAAACTAAAAATTTCTTATTCTTAGAGGATAAAATAAAAATTACTGGCAATTTAAAAGTATTATCTTACTGTTCTTCAAGTGATGTTTAGACAATCAGTAAAAACCAAATGCATGTAACTCCAACAGTGATGAAAAGATCAAAATTTTGGCTTTACTATCAGGTTTTAGCCATGACATAAGAGCAATGGAAAAATGAACAGAGATGAAGGAAAGAAAATGTAAAGCTTCTTAAGAAACACTTATTTCATAAGATTCTTACTGAGCTTCTAAAACTCATTGCTACAAGGTATCTCTGAAACCAGGAACAACCATCAAAACAGTTAGGAAAGAGACTTCACGTCTGACTTCGCTGAAAATTTAAAATCAGTGTTCTTTAAGCCCTGTCCCTTCTCTCTGACTAATTCTTTCCGTTCTAATTAGAGAATTTCTCACTCAAATATCCTGTGTTTCTATGATGACGTCACCATATGAAGTATTATAAGTACAGGATTTGGGGTCTGATTTTAATGCCTTTGACATGCATCACTAATTGATCTGGGATGTATGAGAAAGCTTAAAAGTAAGAAGTTTAATTATTACTGGTTTACCTTCAGTTTCTTTACAGAAAGATGTCATAAAAAACTGAGAATATGAGTCTGCTAATGCAACCTGTATTTTAGTGCAATTGTACTGCCCACCCCAGCCATTTTAAGATCATTTCAAATTATTTTTTTCCAGTAACTAATAGCCAAATATGAAGTTCAGTGTTTTCCTTCTCAAATTTGCTGGCCACAGCAAGAGATCTCCTTTTTTTTTCAGATCAAAGTTCTTGCTTCCCATTTTGCAACTCCTTTTGAGTTATATAATTACATAATTCATAAATATCCTACCAGCACCTTCTTACCCAACTGACAACCACAGTCTAAAAGTTTCTCTGATGACACCCTGTACCTTCCTATGCAAGCTTGTAATGCCTGCATCTTATTTACAGATTGTTTACATCAAAACACTGCCTTGTGCCAATTACACCATGGAGCAACAGTACTTAAAGGGAACATAAGCAAAGAGGACAGTAGAGCTACAGCCGGAACCCATAAAATATCTTGAGGAAGGAAGTTGTGGGGAAAGTATAGGCATTAGGTTTTCTGAAAACTGAAAAGTTATGTGACATTGACCAGGAAAGTTTCCCCGCTTACATTAACTGCAGGAAGAGGCAAGACTGTGACTGAGGTATTTGAAACAGATGTTGATGGGAATGAATCTCTATATTCATTCCTCTAGGGAGTAAAGATGGGATTGACTGTGCTTTCTTTATTTTATCTAAGGTTGCATTTTTTTATTTTATTTTTTAGATTCTGCATCTTTCCATTTTCAGATTCTGAAGAAAGATAGGAGGCAAACAGACAATACTCTTTTTCTATCATTCCTTCTTAAAATTCCTCTTATTAGAATTGTAAATACTGGAGGTCTCAGGCTCAGCAGGAAGGATCAGCAGGTGTTTTATATACAAAATCTGCAAAGCTTTTGTTTTATTTTCAACAGAAAAAAAAAAAAAAGGCAATTTAGTGTAGATCACAGAGTTAACCAGTAATAGATGAAAAATTGACCAATCAATCCCCCAACACTGCAGTTCTGTATCTTGTAACTGAATAATCAGACCTTTCAAACTCTACACTAGAATTTACTTTACAGTTTACACCAGAGTGTAAACTCTGGGTCAGTGCCCTCCCCCATTTCCTTAAGTTTAATGTTAGCATGTCTAAAACATTATAATAAATATGTCAAAATAAGTTCTGAAGTCTCATGAATCATGTAAATACAATTTATTACTCAGATTTGGGAGGCAGCAGACTTAGCCCAGTCTCCGTGGTAATTGTAAGAAACAGTCCAGTCCCATCTGAAAGATTTTATATATATCATTTCCACTTCCTCACAGGTTATTCATATTTATATGTGTTTTGACAATATATATTTATATACAATAGGCTTGATGGTCCTAGTACTTACTGTAGCTTTAAGTTCATGTGCATTTATTGATTTTCAGTTGCATTTACTCCCTGTTAACCTCGGTGTTATGAGGAAGAGTGTCATGACGATTTGATTCTAAAGAAAATACTGTTGTGAGCAATTTGACATAATTTATGCCAGATATTATTATTTTCCTTTATTTTCCTTCTATTACAAATGTTCATGACCTATTGGAGAAGTTGATTCTTGTGGAGTAAAAAACCCTCATAAATTCCACTAACAAACTATTTTAAGGTGCTGTATATTCAAGCAGTTCATAAATATGACTGATTTCAACACGGAATTTACTATATTTTTAATTTTCCAACAGATTGGCCATAGTTTTAAAGGTTTCATCTAAAGCTGTCTGGTCTATTTAAAGGGCACAATGTACTTAACTGTTCAAAAGGCACTCGATCCCATGAATGTACTTTGCTAGTAATGGGATAGTCATTTTCGAGGGCAGTAAAAAGCTATTATTCACTGTAACACAAACAGATTGTGAGCAGGGACGCTCATACTGATGGCTGGCAGCCTGGCAAAGGGAAAAGTGAAAAGGGAAATATGGCTCTTTCCTGAATTAAGTTGCATTGACTCTATCTGTTCCAAACATTTGACTCAACTTCATTCTTCTCATGATACTTATGACAATAATAGGATAACAGATTTATGTCATGAAGGCACTGACCTTTGTCAGAGGGAACATTTTGACAGGAAAAGATGTGATGTGATGCTATGCTCTGTAATTCTGACAATGACTGACAGTGTGGTTGTATATCGACATGTCAAAGCTTATGCTTCTGTTTCTACATTGTCATCCTTGGTTTAACTCCTGGTTTTTTAGTGTCTTTGATCACATAAACATTTTCTAATTAAATTGCTAGATGAAGAAAAGTTGGGCTGCCGGGAAGCCTCACAAGCATAGAAGTAACACCTAGAGAAAGATGGGTTTTTGGTAAAGTTACAGGTAAAACTAATGAACACTGATGTTTCGTCTGTTAAGTTGAGGATACTCTTAGCTTGCAGGTTTCTAGTTTATATTGCCTGCTTTGTGGCTGAAATTTGTAATGTTGATGATGAACTTTTGATTCTGATTTTTTTCCGTTGAAGAGCTGGACCAGATGAAATGTAAGCAAATTTGAAATTTGAGAAAAGACGTGTTACTGCAATAAATTTTAACACTTAGGATATAATCAATACCTGGATGAATTTATTGTTCCTTTATCTTCAGGACTGGAGGGTAGAGACACTTCATCATCCCATCGTAAGAAAAAGCCATATATCCACGTAGACGAAGTGAAATGGATAGAGTCACAGAAAAAGCCATTTGTCCAAAGATAGGATGCAAATGTTCAGTATCTTTTTTTTTGGAATTAGAAATTATAACTTCCAATGTATACTTCAGTAATTGAACTGAACTATTCATACTTCCTGATTTTCCTATGTGACCTCTTATTTTGGGGGGAATTGCAGTATAGAAATGTAGTATGACTTGCAGTGTTCAACTTGTTTGTTTGTTTGTTTTTCAGTCTAGCATGAAGTGTACCTTCACTGCTGTGCGGTGAAAACAAAATTGACAGCCTCTGCCCTAGAAGATCTTATCTCACAAACTCTTAAACATGAGTAATTTAATCCACTTGGAGTTTATTTCTGTTCCCAGTGAAAGCACTGGTGAAATTCCCAGTAATTCCAGCAGAGCAGGATCAAGACCAAGAATATTAACACTGACTTATGTGAGAGATTTCAGAGAACAAATCATACTGGAATGAAATCAAAGCAATGAAAACTTGTTTTCCATCTTTCATCTTCCATGATTTAGGTATAAAATTGCGTAGATGTAGCATCACTTTTCATTCAACACTCTGAGTGACATATAATGAGGTCTCATTGTTCACTATGACACTTTGACAAATGTTTTATTACTATTGCTCTTAAGAGTTACTATACAAAACATCCCCACTCTCTGGAAGCATAGCACAAGTACAGTAAGAATCCAAATGAATTATGCATGAAACAGGAGAAAGGAAGCAAATGTTAAATAATTTCAAAATGGGTCAAAATCATGACAGTTTAGTTGGTGACAAGCAAAGTAATTTTTCTACAATATTAGCCACTGTGTCCCTCCTGCTAGACTGATTCGCAGAGCAGAAAAGGTCATTTTCCAGACAGATGGGGAATTTCCCAAACAGAGGGGAATTCAGCTTCTACATGGCAGATACGAGAACTAATAAATGAGGCAAAGCTCCTGTTTATCTAAGATGAAATATTGATGGCCAAGCCCACAAGAATGCTAATGTCTACCTTAATCTTTTTTTCTGTCTTGAAATTTAGAGCACAGTATCACATGTTGTGATAGATCTATATATCACAGATACTGTAATAATAGAAAAGGTACCAAGCACGGAATGCAAATATAATGCAACTGAATAATTTCAGTTACTTCCACACAAATTTCATTTTTATCAGCTAAAATGAAATAAAATCTAAAGCAGTACTAGGAACAAACTGTATGACCAGAAGTACTGATAACAGATTAGAAGATCTGTTCACTTTTATGTTACCAGTGACTAGAAACTCGCATGTAAACTATGTTACATGAACTGGTGGTGCACATCCAGTTTCCAGATTGTGGCAGCATATGGCTCCTTCATACAGCAGTGTAATCCAGTAACATGGATTGTAACAAATCTTTCAAGACAGAAAGGTAACATATGACTGGAAATCATTTACTTTCATTTAATTTAATAATTTTATTAATAGTGTAAAATAATTTTAGAGGGAAAAAAGTCCTACATTTCTTAGTGGATTTTTTTTTGTCTGTGAGAGTTGCATGTTTTCCATAGCAGTAATGGAAATGTGATGATGAATTCTGATTTTTCTTATAACTATATAAAACCAAAGTGGAATAATTTTTAACATATTTGTTATGAATATTTATGTAATTTCCTGAGAGTAGAATTGCATTCATACATTTACAGTCTTCAGTCTGTTGTTTGTTTTTTTTTACAGCAAGAGGTAACTGACTGTAGCACAGAAAGAAACAATATAATTGACATTTTGAAGCACATTCCCTTTGAAGCTACAGCAATCTAACCATTTAGAATCACATTTCATAAAATGCACAAAGAACTTATTGGATGAGACTAATGAGAAAAACATCATACTCTATAAGCCATGTATTTGTATTTTCTTAAGACACGCTGCTGAATTCTAGAGAAACTTGTCCTGCTAATAAATGTTATTTATGAATAATGTCAGGATATAAAACACTGCACAATTTTCAGTACAGCCCAGAGACTGAAAAGTCTTCCTCTGCCATTCACATTCACTCTAGTTTTGGATTCCATATGAGATTCCAGACAGAAAGATTTATTCAATGTACACAGAGTGCATTAATCCACTGCACTACAAAGTCCATTAATTTTGAGCGCTACTATCAATTGCACTCCATGACATGGTGATAAATACATCATTACCTTTATAAAAATGCCTTTCCTGATATTTGAGGGCCTCATTTTTATTCTCTGGATACTTCATATAGTACATGAACATAGGTAGGCAGAAGTCTAAAAAAATACCTATTTCTGTTATTTTTTTTAGTATTTATTATATATTTGTATCATCATGTCAGGATTCTCTTTTTATTAAATTAGAGATCCTTCATCTTTTTTATTTGTTTATTTTTTATTGTTAAACATTGTAAATTAAATTACCCATAAATGGAAAAGAATTAAATCAAAGAGAAACAATAGATAGTAAACAAAACTATTCCATTCTTTTTTTTGTGTGTGTGTGTGTGGATTTAAAAGGGTCTCACTAACAAACTATGGAGAAATTCTGAACTATTCAATTCTGTGCAGTCAAGATATGCTTTTCAGTTTTAGTACAGAGACTCACATTGCCTAGATTCAGATAGTTACAGGGTTTATCTTTAAATGTGAAAGAGAGAAGTAGATGTTTCTTTAAAATGTTGAAGCATGTGAATGTATAAGTCAGCTAACTGAACATGATTGGAGAAATCTCAACAGGCTGGTGAGGTGGGCTGACAGGAGCTTCATGGAGTTCAATAGTGGCAAATGCAATTGTGATAAGTACAAAGGTATTTTATTATTTTTATTTTTAAAATTGGAAGGTGGTCAAAGCAAGCTTTCCAGAGAGGCTGTGCAATCTCTATCATTTCATGTATTCAAGACTTGACTACAGACAGTCCTGGGCAACCTGATCTAACTAGATCTGCTTTGAGCAGGTGGTTGGACTAGAAACCTTGCAGAAGTCTCTTCCAACCTAAATTATTCTCTAATTCTGTGACTTTAAAAGGATATTTTATTACAATTTTCAGTTAGCAAATGGATGCTTATAGAAACTCTCTTGCATGTGCAAAATGATAGGATTAGACACAAGCTGTAACACAGGAAATTCCAGGCAAAGATAAGGAAAATCTTCATGAGAGTAGTTAAGCACTAGAAGAGGGTGCAAGAGAAACTGTGAAATTTCCAAGGTTGGAGATATTCAGAACATGGCTGAAAAAGATCTTGATCAACCTGATCTAATTTTGTGATTAGCCTTGCTTGTTATGGGAGCCTGGACTCCACCAACTCTAAGGACAATTCCAGTTAAAATCACTGAATGATTCTGAACATATACAATTACCTTAAATTTTCTTTCCTTTTTAAAGGCTTACATGAAAAGTTGCCTCCGAGAATTCTGCAATTATTTTTTCCTAGAAATATCAACATCTGGTTGCAAAAACATCCCAGAGCAACATTTCTCTTTTCCTCATACACATATATTCTGTGCATTACTTTACAGCAATTTCTGGTTCAAGCTTGTATCTTCAGAGATTTAAGTCCCTTGGAAAGTGTAGCTATATATGATCAAATAGACACAATGCACAAACCATAATTTACCATGGATTTCTACTCCACTTGTAAATGAGAAAGACTTAGTAGAGCTGGAAATAATCAATTATTATATGACCTAATCTATTTTTTGCTTTGTTTCTTCTTGGATTATCTCCAAGAAATGCTTATAATGTGTTAACAGGAAAAAAATATATTTTTTATTATAGAAACTCATTAAGGCATTGATCTATATATGAGTGGTCAAACACATATAACAGAATATGTTTGTAGGAGACAAATGTGTCTGTCAGATGTTTTAAACCACAGCCTGCTGTCCATGCCTCTTCTGCACAGTTCTGAAAGGTTGTTTGCTTTGTTTTGTTTTGGTTTTTTTTCCACAGAAAAAGCTAGGTACTTATAATTGTTTTGCCTCCAACATGTTAAGCTTCTTGTATACCTGCTGTCATGATGCCATTTCTCTTTGTCAGCAGGACCCTAAGTATCAGGTTAAGAAAAGGGATTTTCTAAGTGAATTAATTCCTCAAAGCTGAGTACACATCCATGGAGTGATTTATAGATTTGTTATCCATATTTCAGATTACGACTTCCAAACCATTTACAGAAGCTGCTGGGGTCAAAAGTCCCATCACACTCTCCATTTTGTGAGCACAAATAGCTGATATCTAAATATTTCATTGGCCTGAATTTGTAGACTGTATTTTTCCTTGATACAGCCTAAATATGGATTTTTATGTGTGTACAAACTAAACTATTTTCACAAAGAACTTTGAACGTTCAGAGTGACTTATAAGCTTAATTTTATTTCTGTGAATAATGTCAGTGAAGCTAATTAATTAAGCGTTAGGTAAATTCAGAGGGGGTAGCAAGACTGGAAGTTTAGTGGTTAACCTTGTTATGTTAAAAATCTTATATTGGGTCATGAGAAGATATGGAAGAGAATGGAACAGAAAATTTAAGACTTTTCCTTCTGTTTAAGTGTAACATTTCTTTTTGATTGTTTGTCCTTTCTTTTTCAGCTTTGATGCTCTCAACTGCAGGCTTTCTGATGGATCAAGCTCTTGTATAGTGAAATAGAGTAGGAAAAGTCAATTTTTTTTAGTGTAAATGTACATAAAAACACCCCAGGAATGAGTAGCACTCCTCATCCCTTGTCTCTTAACATTCTTGCACACTGGGTTCAAATATCCAAAAATACTCCCTGACTGAGCTTTGATTTTTTAAAGCATCTTTACTGTCACTGTTCTGATAATGCATCCTCAGACAAAGGAACTGTTCTAGTATCTACAGAAAATGACTGGTAGCTGTCATATGCAGTCCATTCTTTTATCTTATTCCAGGACAGATACACAGCATTCATTTTAAAAGACTTTTTTGGTTTTGTTTTTTTTTTTTAACACTTTATTTTGGCTTTTTCTTTCTTCCTTATTTTTACTGACTTGTATAGCAAGAAATGATAAATTTTAAATGTAAACCATCTCTCAGTTTAGCTTGATTTTTAAAGGTATCTTCAAAGTACTCTTTTCCCTCTGGACCTCTATACTTTGTCAAACTCCAAAATAAAGGATATATAAAATATGTAACATACATATCTGAAATTCTAAGTTGATACTTAACCAGACTAACAAAAAATTCTATTACTTGGAATATCTTAGATTGTGTCTACAAAAGCAGCATGGGAATATTTCAATTTTGCTCAGTGTTTCTCATGACCTTTTGAAAGTGTGAGCCCTCATGATTCATATATTTTCAGGCAACCCTAAATAATCCACAATTAGCTTTTCAATAATCCTAATTAGCTTTTCAAGGTGTTGGCAGGTGCCTACCTGTGCAAAGGTTCTGTCTTCAACTGCAATGTAAACATACCCATACTGTGTTATTAGCAGCCCTTTTGTGTTATCAACAGTATGCATGAGTACAGAATAATGCTCTTTAAAATTATCAGCAGACACAAAAGGAGAGATTCAGCAGAAGAGAAGAAAACAGCTACAGATCTGCACTCTAAAAATATATTCAAGTGACTGCAGAAGAGTCACCTGGCAGAAGAATCTCCAATTTAAAAGTGACTGTCCAGCCACCAATGATAAATTATTATTCAGTAACTGCTAGACATTGGTTGGTGGTCTGCGGTGTACTGACCACATGTTGTATCAGTAAACTGCAATAATCTCCCCATTAAATTTGCCTCCAATTTTTCTTTTTTTCTGTAGCTGTGTACCTTTTCCTAATGCCACTAAAGATTTCATCATGCCACTAGGAATTCTTTTTTCCTTGCAGATGCATACAATTCCCACTGCAAGGAACACAGATCTCTAAAAGTGGTTTCCAATTGCTATAATAACAGAAATCAGTATCGTGCTAAATGTGTGGATAATTATGCAAATAGGTCAACAATCCTAGCTCAGTTTGATACAGTACTGGATTTTCATCTGTGAACACAGTGAATTATTTTCATCTCTCAGTTTTAATGTAGATAAGTGAAAATGTCCTGTTTCATATACCACCTATGCAGTTAAAAAGAATCACCATAAAAAACCATACTTTTGGGCAATGAAACCTAGCCACATGAGGTGAGATGGAATTATGCAATTAAATCGTAACTAGACAATATTATGGTTTTACATTGCAGGATAATCAAGATAAAAAAAAAACGAACAACCATCATACACATTCAGAAACCTTTTCTGCCAGTATATGCAGCCTAACTCAAACATTGACAGTGAAAATGGTAACATTATCTTCTTGTTTCCACCATTGTGAGAATACTCCAGGGATGCATTTAAAGGTAATCAAAAGTAGTATATTGAGATAACTGAAATATATTGTTCAATTCTTTTTTCTTCCACATTTAGGCCTATGATTACTTCCTCTTGTTTTAGATACAATAAATAAAATAATACATTAATATCAAAATATAAAAAATGATAATTACATATAATGTACTGTATACAGGCATTACATGGAATTATATCATTGATCAGGCTTACAATTTAGACTGCTGCCTTGTCACAAGAAAGGTCAAATCTTTCATGGTAAAGGCTCCAGACTGTCACCCAAGAAAGGAAATACTGGCAGTGAAAATATATAAAAGGACATTACTAAAGAAAAAAAGTAGAGGAATTCTATTCAGTCTATCCAAGTCCAAAGCTGCTTGATTTTCATCAATCAGGTTTTTTCTGGCAGCACCTTGTTACCAAATTGGCACAAATCTCACAGAATTGATTTGGTTCAATGATATACTATAAAGCATGCATGATACTGCTCACATTATTCCCCTCAAAAAATATTTATGTTACTATCCCTCATAACCAGCTTTGCTTCACAATAGATTCTATACCTCCATGAGTATCTTTTCCCAAGTAAAATTAAAACAAGGTACATCTGTTTTGTAGCGGCTTCAAGATATTTGTATAAAATTCTATCTGAAACATCAGAAAACCTAAATATAGAATAAGGTCCTCACTTCAGGCCTTTTTCTATTTTTTTTCTTCTCTTAAGACATTCTTTACTGTATTTTAAGTAATATTCCATCAAAAGTACATTCCACAGACTGTTGCATTCATTAGGTCTTCCACTACAAAGAATACTAGAATATGGTGGAAGGAGATATAAAAATGTGACCTGGACCACCAACAGTCAGTTCTACTATTAGCACTGAGGTTTTTAGCTACCATATCCTTCTTACATTACCTTTTGAATATTTACTTCCTTCTGCAAAAATGAAATCTCCAGGTTTTTCTCCTCCCTTCTGTACTTAAATTGTATCACAGATTTGCTGCGACCTCTTTGGCATGTTTAAAGTGGATGAAATACCTTCTGTTCACTGAACATGGCAGTAAAAAAAAATAAAATATATATATATATTTAGATCATGTCTGAAGGGGCTTCCCTCATATTATTTCTACCACTAATATAAATTTTTATATTAAGTTTATTTTCAATTTAGTGTATTTATGCTGGACTTTCAGTGAGTTGAGGTTCTGACCCTTGGAGGCCATTGAAGTTGTTCTGGATTTACTTATCAGTAATATATCAGAGAATAAATCTGAGATTTGTTTACAGGAGTATAAAAGGTAAGTTTGCAGAGGCCAATATTAGGGCCAATTTAATTAACATCAGCAGCATCTGTGAGAAACTGTTGGCTTGGCTTTTTTATGCTGAGAACATTTTCAATATAAACTGGATGGATTCTTGGAAGAAACAAGAGAGTGCAAAATCCCATTTACAAACACTAACTGCCCCTTGTCATATCTCTGACACATTTCTGTTAAAGTATTACATACAGCTCAGCTTTTAATGACTCTTTCAACAAAGAACTGCCAGTCCGAAGAGCCATCTTTAGGGTCTTGTGTAGTATTATTCTTTTCCTGAGTTATGTCCCATGGCATAAAATATTACTTATCATGTAGCAACCTGAACAGCTATTAAAAAACCCATCTGCAGCCCACCCCTTCTTGGGGGCAGAAATAAATCTTGTTAATTTAATTATTGGGCAATAAAATAATATGTCCTGCTCATTTTTAATAGTGTAACATCTAATAAAACACCTTAAAAGACAGAATTCGGAAGGAGACATTTATTTTCATATTATTCACAGTGAATTGTTCTTAATATCAATTACACAACAGCAATGATACTGAATCTATTGCTCTTTAGGGCCTTCTGTACCCAGCAGTCTTACTGATCTTCCTTTTGCTTTCACAAGATATCAGGGAAAATATGATAGTTATAATACAGAGAAGGACATGTACAAGCTGAAACGATCTGAAGTAGTCCCTAAGAACATCTATTGAGCCACAACTAACGATGCTGTGTTCAAAGCTAGAAGGCTGTCAATGGAGGGGAAAAATCACTACCTAATGGAAGGAAATAAATCTAAATGTTGATGAGGCAAGTGAAATTAAGGAACTGAAACAGAAAAGCCCTAGATAGCTGCACTCTGCCTTAATCAACTTGTGGTTTAATTTTTCTAGCTAGTTTCATTTATGGTTTTTTGAAAGCCAGGGAGACAGTTCCATTCCCCTGCTGGGATCAAAGGTATTTTCGATCAAAGTAAGTGTGGTACATTTCTTAACTTGTAGTAGATGCTGTAGTATAGAACAAACATAAAGACAAAACAAACAAAAATAATCACACAAAACAAATCTTTACTCAGTAAATAAACTGTGGGTTTGACAACTACTGAATTGTAAGATGCTGGTACAGAAAGAGACATTTAGAGAAAAAAATAACTGGGAAGATTGAGAATTTGAAGAATTCTTTAAATAAGTTGAGAAAAATATTGAAAGTGGAAAGAAAAAATTAAGGATTGAGAAATTTCAGAAAACTAAAAGAAAATGAAAAAGCAATTTGCCTACTTATATATTGTAGCAAGGTTTTATTACACAGATAAGAACGGTGTTTTGTATTATTTTGTTTCTAAATTTG
The DNA here is from genome assembly GCA_013399075.1 of Chloroceryle aenea. Lineage (NCBI taxonomy): Eukaryota > Metazoa > Chordata > Aves > Coraciiformes > Cerylidae > Chloroceryle > Chloroceryle aenea. Next base: position 462,309 of record VWZY01010819.1, read on the forward strand.
GGAAAAAAATTCTGCTCAAGTGAGGAATCCTTTCAAAGAAAGGATTTCAAATGAGGCCCTTGCTATTTACTGTAAAAAAATAAGGTATGCAATTAAAGTGGGTGAAACAGCACTGTCTAGAAAGAGCCATTCTAACTTAGACATACTGATGATCAATTCACATACAACAGAGATACAGAAAATTCCAGGAAAAATTTCCCTACCTTGTGAAAAAGAAACATGCATTTGTTTTGGGTGGTTTTTTTTTTATGTGTGTTTTGTTGAGAAATAGAAGCCCCAACCTCTGTTATTTTCCTCTAAAAAGAGTCAAAATATATTATTGTCTCTATAGAAAACAAGCCATGGACAACAAAGTATAATACTTTTTGAAAAACTTGGGTGTATTTGTGGTGAGTTAATTGCTCCTTTTTGCAGATTGACCTTATAAAATGTTGTGAAAGAAAGATAACTTTGAAAGTTACCCCTGTGGAGTTGAATATGAGAGGACAAAGAGGTAAGGATTGTACAAAGACCATGATCTTTTCCTGTTTCCATGGTGATACAGTTCCAGAAAAGGTGCACCCATTTAAACTAGTGGATCCTACTGCATTATATTTTTAAGAAGATTTAACTTGGATAATTGTGCATTGGAATGAGGACGAAGTTCCTGAGCCCCGTTCAAACTCTTTCCATCACTCCCCATTTAAATAGCATGAGCTAAGAGGAATCACAATGTAGAAAAGCCACAGAGAGGATGAAGATTCATGAAGTCTCACATTTTGAGGAAAGTAGATTTCAGATATGCACTCTCCAAAAATGTCCTGCATACCTAATGCAGTGATGGGAAAACTGGGTTTCTTTCTAGTTAAAAAAAAGTCTCAGAAGTGTTTCTTTCTGTTGATTAGACATCATTCTTTACCTATGTTGCTGCATCCTGTAACTTAAATATCATGATTTACTGAGAATGTGAACTGTCAGGAGTTGGATTTGTGTTTTTTCTTTTATGTATGCACTTACAACAGTAAGGAAGATGAGCCTTTTTAATGGAGATGTCTGCCATCACAGTAATCATACACATGGAAAATTTAGACAAAATACTGGTTATCCATGTCGCTCTTCCAAGCATCAAAATTTAAAGCTAAGAAAAGCTATGGTTAATTAAAAATGCTCAGTTTACTTAGGAATAGGCTAGGCTATCTCTGAAATCAACATAGATCTGAGAGGGCATTAGTGTGATTATAGCGATCATATGGTCAATGCAGATGACATAAAGTTAGGTGGGAGCGTCAATCTGCTTGAGGGTAGGGAGGCTCTTCAGAGGGACATGGACAGGCTGGATCAATGGGCTGAGGCCAATCATATAGTCTTCAACAAGGCCAAATGCCAAGTCCTGCACTTGATAGACAACAACCCCATGAAACACTACAGGCTTGGGGAAGAATTGGAAAACTGTCTGTCAGGAAAGCACCTGTTGTTGCTGATCAACAAGCAGCTGAATATGAGCCGGTAGTGTTCCCAGGTGGCCAAGAGGCCAACAGCATCCTGGCTTGTGATAGAAATAGTGTGGCAAGAAGGACCAGAGAGGTGACTATCTTTATACTCGGCACTGGTGAGGCCACACCTCGAGTAATGTGTTCAGTTCTGGGCACCTCAGTACAAGAAAGACATTGAGGTGCTGGAGCAGGTCCAGAGAAGAATAACTAAGCTGGTGAAGGGCCTGGATAATAAGTTTTATGAGGAGCAACTGAGGGAGCTGGGATTGTTTAGTCTGAAGAGAAGGATGCTGAGGAGAGACCTTATCCCTTTCTACAACTACATGAGAGGAGGTTGTACAGAAGTAGGCACTGGTCTCTTCTCAGAAGTAACTAGTGATAGAACAAGAGAGAGTGGCCTTAAGCTGCACCAGGGGAGGTTTAAACTGGACATTAGGAAAAGGTTTTTTTTACTAAAAGGTCTGTCAGGCATTGGAACAGGCTGCCCAGGGAGGTGGTTGAGTCACCACCCCTGCATGGGTTTAAAAGCCATACAGATGTGGTGCTTGGGGATATGGCTTAGTGGTGGACTTCGAATAGTAGCATTAATACTTGGATTCAATGATCCTAAAAGTCTTTTCAAACCTAAATGATTCTATGATTCTTTGATTCTCTGACAGGATAATTCTCATGCAAAACGAAAAGAGAAATCTTCTATGGTTGTGAAGGTGTTTATAATGTATGAAAATATCAATACTTCTGCTTAGCTCATTGTTTTTAGTATACAATAGAATTATGAGTTTTCCAGACTCTTCATTTCAGAGTGTTTTTTATGTCTTCACTGACGATCAGGAGGGACGGACTGACTGTTTTGTAAGAAATGTTCCCTTATTGTCAGCAGGGTTTTTCTGTGCTTTATTGATTGTGAGTTTATCCTACTGTGTAGTTGTTCCTTGACTTATCTTATGCTGTTACAATGGGGACCCTGCTTCACAGGATGAAACATCTTACATCCTAAGACATGCAGGTGTAAAATCCATGAATATTAAAGGTTCTATAGGGGGGTTATTTACTGGGGCTGTGGTGGAGATCTTTTGTCAGCACAGTTTATGTTGCACAAGCTGTAAACAACTTGCCTCATCCATTTTTTCCTAGAAAGCAACTACTTTATCAACTTTCCTTGGGAACAACCCATAGCCACCAGCTCATTTTTCCTTGATGGAAGTCCAGCCAATAAACATACAACTAAACCATGACCAATTGTTCCCAGATTGCATATATGATTGAATTTTCTTGCTTATAGTTCAGATGCAAAAAAGGGTTCACGTGCCTGAAAATTCAACTGATATTTCACTTCTAACAACTGGTCACATAAAAGTTAAGACCTCTAGAAGTTCCTACTTCTAGACTAATAAAACATGAATAAACATTCACAGATTTCAGGGCTCAGAGGTATCCTACAATTTTTAATAACATTTTTTTATACAGTGTTTAATTAATTAGACTTTTTAGTTATAGTAAAAAAAAAAAGATAACAAAAAAGTGGTCTGGTTTACCAGTATAAAATTATGCCATAGAGAGAAATTAGTCACTGATGTGAGCATTATTAACTTTACCCAATTATACTTTAGTTACCTAAAGCATAAGGATGATATTTATGACATTTAATAAGATATTTTTATCTATTGCATTTAAAATCTCCTATCACACAATTCCAAAATAATAAAAAGGCAATGCAAAAACCTGATATAACAGGTCAGGTGAATTTTACCCTGACAGAGCTGCTTTCCATGTAAGACTTCTAAAGGAGCTCCAATTTATGAGCTGTGACAGGACACCTGCATTGTAGATAAGTGGATGGGATAGGATGCATTTCCATAAGCTTCTTGTAAGTTAGGAGACCTGTGTCTACTTTTCAGAAGAGAGAAATAATTGATTCCTTGTGTTCTTTGTGCTTAAATATAATTCTGCACTCTGATGATAATCTAATCATTCCATTCACTTGGTATATTGGGTCTCCACAAATGTGACTCCTGACACTACTGTTATTTTGAGTAATGCTTCAAAGAGACACACTATTGGATGCTGGTGACATCTTCTTAATGCAGAAGAAATGAGAACTTTTTAAGGGTCTTTAATATTTGGGAAGTGCAGAAAAAAATAAGTACATTTGTCAGAGTGGGGAAATACATTCTGCTAGAAGAAATGAGCAGAGAGATAGGGCTAATTCTTCCTCCACTGTATGTCAGATATATTTATCAGCTTGCAGTTTATTCTGCCTAAGACACAATCTTAAAAAGGAAAATTTTAACAAACAAGAAAGGGTTTTTTCCACAACAAGGTCTATTAAGTTTTGGAAAGCACTTTTGTTTAACACTGCAACTTTTGTAAAAGATCAATTTTGCTTTAGCAAACAGAGCAGCAGGTTCTGTAATGTTAATGACATTTAGTCCAACCCTGTTTTAACCTAAATTTTTGTCACATTTTAATACCTGAATGATAAGATCAAAAGTCATCTGATAGAAAAATTGTAGCTAGTATGATCTACTTATATGTAAAATAAAACATCAAAATGTGATGGTCTACCTTAGTTAAGCAGGGCACAAGCAGCCTCATTCTCTCCCTCTGGAGTGCACAGACTCACTCATTGAGATCATAGAATCATAGAATCNGGATCCAAGTACTAGAAGCAGCTAAGAAGTTTCTGAATTTAAACTGCTATCTCCCCTATATTTGACAGCTTTTAGTAGATCATTAACAGAGTTGCATTACCCAGGATGAGGTAGTGTTGTGTCATTTCCATACATAACTCCCTATCATGTTCTACTGTTGCTTTCAGTAGTGTTTTGAGGAACTGAACAGTTCATCTGAAAGCAATTAAAACTTGTAACACTAATGCCGTCAGAAGTATTTATTTTTTTCCTTTTGAACTAGTTCAGTTGATTCAGTTAATTATGCTTTAGTTATCAGATGTGCTAGGAGTTTTGCTTTATCAATTGCAAATCGTAAGAATGCTATTTCTCACACATACAATAAGTTCAACCATGAATATGTGTGATGCTTAAAAATATATTAAAACAAGCTAATTATTAATCACAGAATTGTTGAGAATGGAAGGAATCTGTTGAGATCATTTAGTCCAACCTTACTACTCAGGCTCAGACAGAGTAGGTTGCTCAGGTCTGTGTCCAGTCAAGTTTTGTGTGTCTCCACAGATGAAGATACTGGTTTTTGTCATTGGTCATGGATACAATGTTCTTGGTGGGCCATACACTACTACTTATATATACACTGTTGTATAGTGTCTGGATTTATCTCAATGGTTTGCAGATGGAGAGGAGGAGGAGGAAGGTTCATGGTAGATAAATAAAAATAAATAAATAAGGAAATAGCTTATTAACAAGGGGTAGTTTGACCAGTATATACAGGGAAGGACTGCAAATACTCAGGTTGTCCCGGGAGGCACAGGAAAGCTGCTAAGACAATAGGCAGTAGAGCTCAGATGTCAAAAAGCAGAGGGCACTGATCTAGAAAAGTGCTTAAGTATGCAGTCTAAATTTGACTAAATGGACTTCTGAAATCCTATTAAATTCAGTGCACATCATAGATCTGCCTGATTTCTGATGTGCTTAAATATATACTAAGCACTGTGGTGATGTTCCCAGTCAGTGAATGTCAAAACATCCTAGGGATCCTACAAAAATGCAGTGGTTCACTCCAAGCAACCACTCCACTGGGATCTTACCTCTCCTTACTAAGTCAGTATCTTGTAAACTGGGAATGACAGTATTGTCCATTTTCCATCCTTTCTATGAAATCAGTGTTTCTCAGGACAGCAATACCTTTAGCACATAACCTCTGCATAACACCAAACAAAATAAAGGTAGTCTTTGGGGTTTTTCAGTGCTTAAGGAAACATACCTCCAAGCAGCCATTAGCTGACAAAACTCCCTGTAGTTCTAATGCACAAGCATTTTATTCTCTTACTGAAGTTTAACTTATTGTGCTGCTTTATTTGTAGTGTATGGAGAATTTCTTCACATTTGCTTTCACATGGCTTTAATAATATCTGCTAAACTGCAAATCTACTGAATATGGGAATCAATTCTTATATCCTCACAGTAGTGACTATAAAATAAGGAACATAAAATCACACAGCTAGATACTCAGTAATTACAAATAATTCATCTTCATCTTGCAACAAAAGTGTTAGTTTGGGCTTAAGGGGCTGAAATAGATCAGTAGCTGAAAGATATTTGAGTCCTTCTTGCCTCTTTTGTTCATGTTTCCATCAATGTAAACCAGTAAGTCATTTAGAATTTCATAAATAAAACATATTTCCATTGTTAAGAGTCCAACTTCACTTCTAACAAAGAAAATATAGAGACAACATTTTAAAATATTTACCAACTGCTGGCTAAATTGAGCAACTTCCTCTAGTTCTTTTTTTGAGTACTACCCAGCAAGTATAAATATAAAGGTAGATCCTCAAACAGAAACCAAGGACAGACTAAAATATCCTACTAATCTACCTCAGGCAAAAGCCTCTCTGAACAGATGGGCTTTTCTCTATGCCTTCAGGTTTTGCTGCATTACTGGTAGAAATTAGTTCCAGAGGGGAAACCCTTCTTTTGAGGATTTGTCATCACCTGCCCTGAGATGTTAAACTCAGTAACAGAAGAAAAGAAGCATTTCTCCAGAAAACTGGGACCTAAAATATCTTAGAGAGTAACATGAGTTTATTGACATGTAGCTTGCAGAAGAGTCCCTTGAGCTGTAATGACAGCTTTTGCTGTCCACACCTAATTCTTCTTTTGGAAACAATGTGAGAGAAGCTGTCCTGAGCAATGTTCTATATTGATCTATATTTCTGGCATCATACTCCAGCTCAGGCAGAATTACCAGAACACACTGCTAGGAAACTTATGAAATTTCAGCAACTGAGAAACCTGGGTATGAATATTGGAAATTAGGTTCAGAGAAGTCACATACTGCCACAGAGCACGAGAGAAACTAATTTCTGTAAACCAGATTAGTTTTTAGTGTTCCAATTGTCTCTAAATTTTCATAATTGGTATTCAATATAGAACCCATTTGACATAATCCTTGATCCTGTGAAGAATCATAGCAATTGGTTATTTGTTATAAGACAAATATAAGTTGTTGACCTTTTATAACACATTTATATTCAAGAAGAATTATTTCTTCCTTTTAATTTTGATCAAAATTTTCAGTATAAAAATGCAGTCCGACTGCTCATTTTATATACAAGTTATTCTGCGCATGATGTCGTTTTAATTAATGGTTTTCAAAAAAGGGAAGACCATAATCAATTAGGGTTGTATAAAAAAGCATTTTAAAGCAAATACAATCAACACAACTTTTCAGAATATCAACTCCTTTTCAGTAAATGGTGTATTGATTTTACAGCTTTGCATGCATATTGTGTCAGAGAAAATGTCTTTTCCAAGTGTCTGTCTACGCCTTGTGAACACACATCTGAAAACTTAAATAGTTTGCCAAGGTCTGGTCTAATTTATTTACATTACTTATTGCCAACAGCAGTAGGTGGCAACCACCATGGGACAAAAAAAAAAAGACATTTTGGAGCAAATATAAAATGGTGAATGAAGATGGTTCTTGCATAGAAGATGAAAATGGGCTGTGACTGAACTGGACTGAAACACAGATTTTTCAAGTTTAAGAATTTGAATTTAATAGAAAATCATGCTATTTTTTTTGAGATAATGTGAACTCTAGATGCCTAAAGAATGTATGTCTTGCTATTCTCAATGACAGACACAGAAAAATCTACATTGACATGGAATGGTGAGTGTGTGGTTGTCAAGGTGTGCTTGCAAGACTGTACTGTGAAATAAAGGAATATCTGGACAATGCTTTTAGTAATATGGTTTAGTTTTAGTAGTCCTGAAAGGAGCAGGGAATTGGACTCAGTGGCTCCTATAGGTGTCTTCTAACTTGACGTATTCTGTGGCTATGATTAGGGCATCTGAGCCAGACTGACAATGGGGATGACAGAGCACAACCTGTGGCACTATTACACTTGGCTGATCACCAGATTTCACAGCAGCAGAAGTTAACCGAGACTTCAGCCATATCTGCATGCTCCATTGGGTCAAACTCAGGACTTTTGAAAAGTCTTATTTGGGTAGAAAATGTACAGTGCCTACATGATGAGGATAAGCACTTAAAATGGAAGAAGCCAAGATACAAATGTCTGCTGTACCTAATCGGGATCAGAGATGTGTAAGTGGAGCATATCCCATGTGTCAGTTAAGAATTCAGGAATCTAAGCTGTCATCTATGCTGAAATGGGATATTTTTCTCATATTCTGACTTCTCATTTCTCTTCTGGACCTAAGGAGCTACCTTAGTCTTTCAGTGCCAGTAGATGTTTCTCTGAGGACATTTTAAGTCAAGCAAAGCGGAGGAGTGGAGCAGGGTAAATGAGGTTCTCCAAACTGAAAGTCCCCAGTTTCACAACCAGTGGATAAGCTGGCAGAAAGAAAATGTGCATAACTGACTCTTTTTCTGCATACCAAATCAGGTGGGAGCACTAAGATATATTCTGATGATATATTTCTATCATATTCTGTGGGTTAAAAAAAATCAAAAGAAGTAGCAGTGAACTCTTGTCTGCTCTCCCAGTTCTTGCTGTAATGGACAGAACCATGGACTCAAAAGAAAGGCTTAGCTTTCTCCCATGCTAAAGACATATCTTACTTTGAAACTAGGAAATGGAAGGTTGTTTTTTATCATAACGTGCAGTTTTGAAACCATGTCACTCAACTGCCATGGTCTTTTTTTCCTCTTTCTTAACCTCACAATATAGGCTTTATTCTCTTCTCACTTTTTTGTCTGCTTTAAAAAAAAATGTAACTCTGCTGTCTTTGGCAGATTCATTCATGAGTTTTACCCTGGAGTAACAAAATGAATGACAACCCAATATGAAACATATGATTGCGCAGAGTGAATTCCATAATGGCCTGCACCCTGCATAATTGCACTGAAGTCAATATAAACCATATAAGTTATTGTAGATGGCTTCTTTTTTTTTTTTTTTTTTTTTAACAAGGGGGGAAAAAAAAAAAGAAAAAAGAAAAAAGCCCATGTCTAGCCTTCTGTTTTATCCTAAGCCAAATGGGTAGACAGCTTGTGTTTGCCAGGCTTCTCAGAAAGAGCCTAAAGGGACCTGTTTGCCAACATTTGATTCCCTGGCAGCAAGTTTTTTGTACTTCCGTTAATTAGCCAGCACAGTGTGTTTTCAGTTTCTCTGGAATACTCTAGCCAAGGGTAAACTCTGTGGACACACATCAGAAAAAAGCCACTGACTCCACAGAAATCCATTGAAGAATCCCATACTTATTTCTTGGAGGATTGGAACAGATGCACTGAAGAGAAGAGTCCAGGAACACAGATTTCTGTGTAAGGTTTGTTACAGAGTTTAACAATCCTATAGTGGCATTCGTTTGACTTGCCTAGCAGAAGGCAATGGTTTCATCTGTATTAGGCACTCAAACAGAGCAGCTTGTCAGATATTATAAACAAATATGCTACAAAGAAAGCATACTTTAATTTGTTAGAATCAGGGCTAATTTTGTGTCAAAGTGATCTGAAATATCATCACATTTAATGGAGATACAGATGTGTAAGCACACACATTTTAAGATACAGGCAACCCCTTCCACAGAAAATTAGCTGAACTACTGATTACTACCCAAGAGTACTCTGATGTTCATGACATGGAAATGTAAACATCTTGTGGAAATATAAACATCTTGTCTTATAATCACACAGAACACAAGCTGTGGCAAAAGTATGTATATATTAAAAAAAAAAAAAATCAGATAGGAAACTTTTTGTTTATTTATCCTAAATTGCATCTCTAGTACATTAAAATATGATCCTAGTACACTGAAACATTGAAAGCAACGTATATGGAATGAATCTTGACATAAATGTGTTGCACAACAGGTGAAATGTCTGCTAAGCTTTGTCCAAGATTCAGACACTTAAAAATGGCCGAATCAAGCTAGTCCACTAAATCCACTAAATTTCCCCCAAAATGAGGAAAGTTCAGTGGATTGCCAAAAAACAGTAAATTGCTTTCTACACAGTGAAAGCACACCTGCTAACATTATTGATATGTCAGTTTTGTCTGGTTTTCAGTGACTCCTGCGTGAACAGCAATGTTCTCTTTAGCAGAATAAAGAGAGAGAAAGGAACATCTTGAAAGATTCAGAATCTCTTAAAAAATAATTAAGAGTGAAATGGAAGTTTCCAAAAGATGCATTTAAAACAGTCATAAAAAGAGAAAATTTATTCTAGTCCAGGTCTTCCTAGTGGTCCTGTGAGAAAAGGGTGTGTTTATTATTCCATATTTCTTTCTCCAAAGGAGAAAAAGATCTACTTACTTTTTAATAAAATCCACTTTCCTTTATATGCATATTTTCAAAAACCTCACATTTTTTTCTAGTAACCAGATATTCAATCTGAAACTACTTTTCAACACACCAAACACAGAGAGGCAGATCATTACTCGGTGCAAACTGTTCCAATTTGATGCAAATTTTGTATCCAAACAGTTGCAATCGTGATTCCATTGTTCTAATAATTATCATACTCTAATGAAATTCTTCCAGCTGAGGACTAGTTTCTTGCAATTTTTTTTACACGAATTTTACAGACACGAATGAATTTCTGCCAAAACAAATAACCACATAACTTTGTGAGAACAGTATCTATTTTTTGAAAAAGAGATACTGAGATATATACAAATTTACTTAGTCCTATGTTAAATGAAATGATTTACATTATTTTCATCTTATTGTACAGCTGCCTGAGAGCTAGAGGTGAAAATCAATAGACAGAAGCATACACCATAACAGGCCAATGGCCCAAATAATATTTTGACTTTGACAATAACCTGTAAAAGTGCTTCAGAAGGGGATCTAAGAACTTTGTGACACATATAGTGAAATAACATGTTCACAAAAGGAGAATTTCCCTTTTCTCATTATACTGCAGGCTGAAAAGTATTATTTTTAGGTAAAACAGGTGCATGAAATCAAAACCTGGTCAAGATAAAACACAAAAATGAATTTTGTTTTTTATTTATAAATAATAAAAAAATCATTTCAAATAAAGTATTTCTACAAAATAAATTAGAAAAATGGTTAAACTCTATGTAGTCCCTGGAGTCCCGCTGAGGTTGCAGAAACTTTCAGTAAATTCAAGAATAATAGTCTGAGAGACACCACAAAGGCTGTTTCCTTTTTTTTTTTTTTTATTAAGATTTAACTGAGCTTTGTTTCAGAGTAGTGGACTGTGAAACTAAGATAGGAAGATTAGACTTTGCTGGGAAAAAGTTATGTGTGAAATATTACTATGACAAGGTTGTGTGGATAGTTTGTGATGTGTGAAATGAAATCCCTACTCAATGTGTTTAGGTAATGCAATTAGTGCAGTCCTGGTCAGGGATTTCTTGTTAGAACTGAAAAGATTTGTCCTGAAAAACAAGAAACAACGTATACTTAAGCAAAGCCTCACTTTAAAAAAAATACCTCCTAAGATTTCTGCTCTCATCTTTCATTATTATGCTTAGTAAATGCAGAAAATAATTAACTTTGTCTGGTATTCAGTTACTTTGCAGAGATGAGGAAACTCAAGGTGTCCAGGAGATTCCCATTCAAGCCATTTTTAATTTAATATAGAATCATAGAATCATAAAATAGATTGGGTTGGAAAAGACCTCCAAGATCATCGAGTCCAACCCCTGATCCAACTCCAATTACTATATCATGGCACTAAGGGCCATGTCCAATTTCTTTTTATAAACCTCCAGGGATGGTGAATCCACCACTTCTCTGGGCAGACCGTTCCAATGCCTGATTACCCTCTCTGTAAAGAATTTCTTCCTAACATCTAACCTCAACTTCCCCTGGCAGAGCTTAAGCCCATGTCCCCTTGTCCTGTTGTTGGTTGCCTGGGAGAAGAGGCCAACCCCCACCTGGCTATAACTTCCCTTCAGGTAGTTGAAGAGAGTGATGAGGTCACCTCTAAGCCTTCTCTTCTCCAGACTAAACAACCCCAGCTCCCTCAGCCTCTCCTCATAGGACTTGTGCTCAAGTCCCTTCACCAGCCTGGTTGCTCTTCTCTGGACCCGCTCCAG
>VWZY01010819.1:483418-507525 GCA_013399075.1 Chloroceryle aenea
ACCCTGTACAGGTTGGATCGATGGTCCGAGGTCAATTATATGAGATACAACAACGTCAGGTGCCAGGTCCTGCATTTCGGTCACAACAACCTTTTCCTGTCATCTATATTCAAGACTCTTTAACTGAATTCTTGGCTGTGCCATACACTTGTGATCTTGTCAAGATAACTCTTTAAGAAAATTCAAATATTTTTGAGATATAGGACATATAAGTGTCTAGAAATGTATTTTGCAGGTTATCTGAATTTCATGAATGGTATATATTTTCAATATATATCTGAAAAGGCTTATGAAGTGTGATTCAATACCCTTTATCAATGCAAATGCTTCGTTCATCATAATTCATAGTGGTTTGAGGATAAATATATCACTACAATGAGTTGAAAGACCTCTTAACGTGTGATTTTTAGGAAAACAAATTTCTGTAAGAAATATCTCTATAAACCTACACTTATGAATGTGCACTAATGTATACAGGGGTTTTTATAGTTTTCAGCAGTATCACTGACAATTTTAAGAAAAGGTTTTTATACAAGAAAGTCCATATTTTAAATTTGGAATTTTACTGGTGTCAGGACGATAGGAATAATTTTTGGAGATCAAAAATTAAAAATAAAAAATTGTCACTCATAACCCTCTGTCTCCTTTTTCACTTTCCTTTTTAGTATTGCAAGGCAACTTGATTGAATAGGCTTGTAACACTGGTCCCTTGTGTGATCTTTTTATTTTCACATACATTTTACTTGAGATTGCTCATAATTATAGGGCTAGAATAATTTATCTTCTTCTCAAAATGTGCTGTATTATGAAGCAGTGTGGAATTGTATAACAAGAAGAGTTGAGTGCTACAGAAAGTAAAAATGACTGTCAATATTGATGGTATTAGCCACAACCCTTCTTCTCTGAATATCTTTGATTATCCTTATTTGAAGAGCAGTTAAAATACAGAAGATCAAAATCTGGTCTTATTTACATTGATTTAAATGCAGAGTAACTACTCTGCATTTAAGTGTTCTCAACCAAAGAGCTGAATTACAATTTGGTTCCAAAATACAAAAACCATGTATTTCAATAGCAACCTCTTAAGGTGGGGCTTTTGGAATTTTTTTATTTCTTCCTACTCCTTTGATTCATTTCTTCAAAGCATGTTTATTTATGTATTCTTTTACAAATGCAATCACATCTTATTTTGCACTTCTTCTTGGGATATCATTTATGTGTAAGTCAAACTCTTCCACATACAGTTGATGGTTTAATAGGAAATATTACTTAAATACCAAAAGAACTGATTAAAACAAAGCCTTGGTAGATTCCTCACTATGTTTTTAAAATATTACATACATACCTTTTGTTAAGAACAATAGACATTTATGCACTATGGGACAGGTTAGGTTCAGCAATGCAGGCATGCAGCTGGCCACTTCCATACTGCTCACCTTCTCTATACTCCATCATGCACCTAAGGGAACTGGAAGATCCCTATAGTTAAGGCAAGAGGATTTCTGCACCACTCACCATCTCCACATCCTATTACTGTTCTACAGACAACTGGAAGACCATCACAGTCTTGTACAAAGGAGACACTGCATCACCAACCACCTCCATACACCGTCATGGACTTGCAGCTGGAAGCTCACCAGAGCCAAAACCAAAGGGAACTTCGTTCTACACATCTTCTCCATACTCCACCATAGATTCATAGAATCATAGAAATTTCTGGGTTGGAAAGGACCTCTAGAGGTCATCTAGTCCAACCCCCCTGCTGAGAGCAGAGACATCTTCAGCCAGATCAGGTTGCTCAGAGCCTCGTTAAGTCCAAGTCTCACCTTGAATGTGCCCAGGGATGGGCCTCAACCACGTCCCTGGGCGACTTGTTCCAGTGTTCTGCCACCATCATGGTAAAGAACTTCTTCCTTACATCCAATCTAAATCCACTTTTTTCTAATTTAAAACCATTGCCCCTCATCCTTTCACTACAAGCCTTTGTAAACGGGCCCTCTCCAGTCTTTTTATAAGCTCCCTTCAGGTACTGGAGGTCTCTATTAGGTCTCCCCAGAGCCTTCTCTTCTCCAAGCTGAACAATCCCAGCTCCCTCAGCCTGTCCTCATAGGAGAGGTGCTCCAGCCCCCTGATCATCCCCGTGGCTCTCCTTTGGACCCACTCCATCAGGCCCATGTCCTTCCTGTGCTGAGAGCTCCAGAGCTGGAGGCAATATTTTAGGTGAGGTTTCAGCAGAGTAGAGTGGAGCGGTAGAATCCCCTCTCTCGATCTGCTGGCCACACTTCTTTTGCTGCAGCCCAGGATGCGATTGGCCTTCTGGGCTGCAAACACACACAGGCTGCTCATGTCCAGCTTCTCATCTATCATGGGCCAAAAGGGAGCTGAAATCACCCAATAACCAAGGACAAATGGATTTCTGCTACACCCTCCATCTTCACACCCCATTATGGTCTTAAAGGCAGCTTGAAGCTCATTACAGTCATGGACAAAGGCAGATGCACACCAGCAGCCATCTCTTTATCCTGCCATCCACCTTCTCATCATGTACTTCCAGGACACTGGAACCTCCCCACAGACACGGACAAAATTCACATTCTCACCACCTTCCATCTCTGCACCCCCACTGGCAGCTACAGAATCCCTATAGTCATGAACAGATATTTCTTTACTTCTTCAAGGTATCTGATATATAGGAACTAGATTATTACCTGCAAGGACTACATTAATGTTGTTGATTGAGTTAATGGAAGAGTAAAACTATAATGCTATAGAGAAGTGAGAAAATTTGGATTGCTTGCTTCTATTAGTAACCTAATAAAAGGTATTGTCATGATGATATAACACTACTAATACAATAATAAGAACTGGTAGAACTTGATAAGAATTAGCAAATTTAAAAACAGAAAAATTCTATTCTTAGAAGTATTAACAAAATATATGTAATAAATTCTTTGGAAAAGAAGAATGAATATACAGTCAACATATTTAAAAAAAACACAAATAAGCAGAGTTCCTTGAAGTTTCCCTCAAGGCTATGTTTAATAAATCAGACTGTAAATATGAATGTAGTTAACATAGCTATTGTGATTTTGTCCTGGTTTTCTTCATTTTCTATCTTTGCTGGATAGATTTGATTTTATTTTATACAAAGTTATTCATAGAATGTTCATTGAAGTGACTCTTTGACTTCTTATAATAACTCCCACATAACTGGTTAGACATTCATTTTTTTAAGTAGTAAGTGCTTAATTTGCTTTATCTAATCTGAATACAATCAGACAGTCAACAGAGCAGAGGACTGTTTTAACTAAAAGTTCTCCTAAAGAATAGATGATCTGTGCTTCAGCAGCAGCTTCATTAGGTTTGTCATGAGAAGATTTCTTAGTGTGGAAATGGACTTCTGGTTAAGGAAAAAATCAGAGAAAACTTATTTTAAAAGTGGTCTGCCATGAGATTAGAAAATAAGAGTCCCTGAGCTGAAGGATATATGGGTACAGTCACAGCCAAGTAAACTGCTAGAGAAGTTACAGTCCTATTTCCCAAAGACAGAGAAAGTAATTTTAAGTACCTTTGGATACAGGTTTTACTTGGATCTGTTTTGTGGCTTTGGCACAGGAGAAATCTATTTTTCTCTAGTATGCATTTCTAGGGAAAAAATCCCTTATTCTAATAGTTTGGGTTTTTTTCCATTTCACTAGGAATAGTGGAGCTTTTTAAGTTCTAGCTGCTTAATGACTATGTTATAAAATGAAAACTCCCAGTTAAAGTGGAGTAGTAGATCCTAATGCAGGAATACAACAGACCTGTCTACTGATAGCACCTAAGGTGGCAGACATGGTAATCTGAGAAGGTCAAGGAACAAGGCTGTCTCAGCCACGCTAAATTTTTCCAATTATCTTTACTCTGTCTTTTTTTTCAATGAAAAAATAGTCTTTATTGCTTACAGAATTGAAAGAACATAGGGGAATGCAATTGACCAAAAGTTAATACTTGCATTAAATTGCATCCCATTGACTCTAATATAGCAAGAACATATAAACTGAGGAAAAATGAGTTCTGGTGTAATGCACCTATTATTCCTTGCTCTGTAAGAACAAAAAGCAAATTTGGATTTGACAGTACATTCTATGTTCTGTCGTGAACCTCCCAAAATCTTCAGTTGAGAAAACCAACTAAATGCTTCTATTGTTCTTGAATAGGTCACAGGGTATCACAGTGTGTCAGGGGTTGGAAGGGACCTTGGAGATCTTCGAGTTCAAAAACCCCTGCCAGAGAAGGATCATATAATCTAGCACAGGTCACAAAGGAACACATCCAGGAAGGTTTTGAAAATCTCCAGAGAAGGAGACTCCACAACCTCTCTGGGGAGCCCATTCCAGAG
This sequence comes from Chloroceryle aenea, assembly GCA_013399075.1. Lineage (NCBI taxonomy): Eukaryota > Metazoa > Chordata > Aves > Coraciiformes > Cerylidae > Chloroceryle > Chloroceryle aenea. Next base: position 487,800 of record VWZY01010819.1, read on the forward strand.
CTCTGTGACCTGTACAGTAAAGAATTTCCTCCTCATGTTAAGGTGGAACCTCCTGTGCTCCAGCTTACATCCATTCCCCTGTGTCCTATCACAGGGCACAAGTGAGAAGAGGTTGTCCCTTTCCTCTTGACACTCAGCCCGCAGATATTTATAAACATTTATCAAATGTTTACATAAGACCTGTGTTTCTGAATGCAAAACTTCCAGTCTTGATGGCACTTGGTAGAGATAACTGGATCTAACTTTTCCCTATCTCTCTTGGAAGGACACTTTTAGAAGTACTCATTTATCCTGAATATTTGGTCTTTGACATAAGAGAAGAGAGAATGAAATTTCAAAATCTGTAAAATTTCTGAAATGCTTCAGAGTGTCCTGTGAAATATTAATTGCTGCCTTAGACAAGCTTGTTCATAGTGTGTTAAGCTCTGAATACTGAACAATGAATCTCCAACCCTCCCTAGGATAATATTAAATGAAATATCAACAAGCCTCTTGGATTATAAGTACATGAAAATAAAGAGAAATATTACTTTTCTTAAAAGTTCTTTACCTGCTACTGTGCAATCATTCAGAGCTCCAAGTCACTAGGATAATGGTGTGAGGGAAGGGAATAATATGTAAAAGCACAGGAATGTCCTTTTCAAACAAGATCAGAAGTTTGAATATTTGTATATTGGTTTACTGTGTCAAATGGCAAATAAGTGTAAAAGAGCCTAACAATAAGACACAGATATGACAATGTTTTCGCAGTATATTTCCCTAGTGATTTCAAATAATCTATAGCTTGGAGAGTTTTTGAGCTAGCACTATCTTTTATTTATTAAGTCTGGAGAGATTCTTCTCTTATTTATGTAATTGCTTTTTCAACACATATAAGCGACTGGCACGAGTTTCTGTGGCACCGAACTCCACAGCTACATTGTATTTATTTTTTTCCCATAATAGCACATCTGGTTTGCTTTAACCTGACTACTGAATAAGATCACCCAGATTTAATTATTTCACATCCACTTTTCATATTGGTTACGATTTCATGGTCTCTATTATGCCCATATTCCATGGGTTCATTCATCTGGAAAAATGTGGTCAATTTAGTCCCTTTTGACTATTTACTAATTGAAATTGGAAGCTATGCAGTACCAGGCATTGATTCAGTCCCTTTTAGGTTATTTGAATTTACAAGGAGACACAGAAAATCTTCATTGTCTGTCTCACAGGTGACTTCAGTAAGGCACAAGTATTGTAAGATCAAACAGATCTGATCTCCAATGTGAACAGCTTTCCTTTGTCTTGACTTAAAACAGCTCATAGTGATTAAAATACAGAAGCACCTTAGCTTAAGAGACACAGTATTTCACTGTGGTGATTCTTATTTAAATAAGGGACACTCAATTAAAATGTTTTTATGGCCATATTTGGACATGATTTTAATCTAGTTCTAACTAACAGTGTTGATAATTCAGGGATGTTTTCATCATTGTTGAGCAACAGTTACACAGAATCAAGGTCATTTTTGCTTCTCACCTCACCCCACCAGTGAGTAGGCTGGGGGTGCACAAGAAGATGGGAGAGGACACAGCTGGGACAGCTGACCCCAACTAACCAATGGGATATTCCAGACCGTATGACATCATGCTCAGCATTAGAAAGCTGGAGGAAGAAGAAGGAAGGGGGGATGTTAGAAGTGATGATGTTTACTTTCACAAGTAACTGTGACATGTGATGAAGCCCTGCTTTCCTGGAGATGGCTGGACACCTTCCTGCTGATGGGAAGTGGTGAATGAATTCCTTCTTTTGCTTTGTTTTTGTGTGCAGCTTTTGCTTCACCTATTAGACTGTCTTTATCTCAGCCCATGGGTTTTTGTGTGCAGCTTTTGCTTCACCTATTAGACTGTCTTTATCTCAGCCCATGGGTTTTTTCATTTTTACTTTTCTGTTTCTCTCCCTCATCCCACTAGGGGAGACATGATGATGACTGGGGGAAAATGAGTGAGCAGCTGTGTTGGTTGGAACTTTAGTTCCTGGCTGGAGTTAAACCATGACATGTAGTCATATAAAATGTGCCACCTGCTTGAACTTGGTATGAACTTGGAGCTCTTTATCTTGGTAAAAATCAGAGATGTAAACATTGAAAAGGGTTAATAAAATATAACAGATTTTAATATGACAGTAGGATTTATAAACTTGATTATTATGACAGGATTTGAGAGCAATTTTTTAGCCTAAATCAGATATATTTCAAGAATAAAATAAGGTACGGTAGCTGAAGTCTTTCTATTTAGTGAGATTTAACACGATTTGTAGGTATGTCTTTTAATTTGTCCATTTTACTTGAGAACCCAAAGAATGGCAAATGAGTCTCTAGATTTTTAGGTCCACTTTAGAATGAATCACCTGGTTTAGAAATTATTTTAACTAAATATGATATTTAAAATAAGTTTATAAAGTAAAATATACTCCTGTAAATATATTCAGAAGACTTATGAGAACTCAGAAATGTATAAGAAAAACATGCCCTGAAAATATTTAATGTTTAAATATTCCTATGTTTAAAACTATCTGACATGTTTCTCCAATCATCTCTTAGTTTGAAACAGAAACAAATTCTCTGAAAGACTGTGCACTTTTGAAATACATATGGACTCACACCAGTTGCAACGCAAACCATGAATCCCAGCTACAGTAAAAATGAAATTATGCATTAGTGCACTAATTTCAGTTAACATTAACCAAGCTCCTGGAATACTAGGGCAGAGAGACTAAATATTCTCTGACCATTTGTGCAAACACATCATGCATCCATTCCTATATGGGCTTGTGGACTTTGCATATAACACATTTTCTTACCCTAGTCTGAGTATTGATTCATCCTTATGAAGGCAATGGATACTATTCTCCAACAATTAAAGATAAAATTTCAGCAGAATTATATAGAGGTGAGTGGCTTAAGGAGAGCTTATGTCATCATCAACTAATTCTAATTAATCTGCTGTGGCACTGTGGTCAATTTACTTTTTCTGTACCACCGTTTATCTTCTCATTTTTTCTTTCTTTCATCTATTTGGATAAAAGATCTCTCCCTCTTCTGGGAAGAAACTGTCTTTCATTTATGTCTTGTCAGGACAGAAATGTTCTATACACAAAACAAAAATAAATAATTGTATTAAACTGTTTGCATTCAAGTGAACTTTGGAACAGGTCACAATCTTTGGCTGAGGAATTAGTCTGCTGCAAATAAACTCACCTTCTGCAATAGCAGATAATTCTTATCTTGAACACGTTATAATGTCAGCCAATATTATCATTATCACACTTCAAAAATAGGAGGTAGCTGAAAGGAAGTAATTTAAAAACAAATAAACTGAACTCAAAAAGTGTGGCAGCAGCCTGAAAGAGTAATTATGGGGCTTTTCAGTCAATATTGCTCTGTATATCTCAGCTGGTTGATTGACTGGCAAAAGATATTTTTATCTACTTCTGTCATTTTAAATTTAGAAATCTTTTTCTTTCCTAATGTACTTGGCACTGCTTCATTTGTGTTTCAAAACTTTTTTTTTTTCCTTGAGACTCTAATTTGGCAAAATGATTAACTGTGAACCAAGGATTACACAGATATTAATTTTTCTTTTTGTTAATAAGGCACAACACCTTTGTGAAGCTGCTTGTGAGTCGAAGTGGGTGGAAAGGGTTTCAAACAATGGTCCGTGTAGCCGGATAGCCTGTGCTCATGGTATAATCTAAACCTCTCAGCAGACATACTGACAGCAGACAAAACAATCTAAACTGATGCATGGTCCCAGATTAGAGGTATTAGATATGGCTTTAAGTATTTGATTAAAAGAAAAGAATTATAAAAGAAAAAACAAACAAACAAACAAAACCAAACACACAAACAACAGCCCTTTAACATGAGCTTCCTGTCACTCTCATGCAATGTTGAAATAGAAATATCTGACATGGAATAAGCCAGTGGAATTTATTTATTTGAGAATAGCTTCAAAACCCCGCGAACTTAAAAAGACCCGATTGACTGAAATTGGCATTCTTAAAAAAAACAAAACAAAACAAAACAAAACAGGCATCACAGGTGAACCAGTTATAATTCAGGGCTGTGTCTTCTCAATAGTGAAAACGGGTCCTCTTCCTTTGTTATAAGGACTCAGAGAGTAGAAATCTTTTACTCTGAGATTTTAACCATCTACATTTTAGGCATGTAGATCTGAAATAATTGTCTAAATTCTTTCTAAAGGTAATTGAGAGAGAAAGACATTCATGGAACATAATTTTTCCTTCTCTTAAGAAGATAATTAATACAAAATATATAAACCACACTTCCAAAATGTCTGGATTTCTTTCCAGAAGATGTAGGACATTTAGATGCAGATATGTACATTTAAAGGACGGCAAGATTACTCCGGGTCCTCTGTGTATCACTCCCTCAGTGACTTAGTTCAGTTATTCATTACCAACTTCCATGGCTGCCACATCATCATGTCGGTTAGGACCAACTGAGTTTATGAGAATTTGTACCTTTTTTCTAAAGGGTAATGTAAATCTCAGGATAGTGGTAATGACTTTGCAGTACCCATAACCAGATTTTGGCACCTGACCCATGCCAAGCACTTTGCAAGGAGCCTTGATAATTGGAATTAAAAAACATGGCTGGATAAGAATCAGAAAAGCAGATTCCATGCATATGCTAAATGCACAGGTTGAGCTGCATTTCTATTCATAGAGGCAGCCAAATATCTGCTCTGAATGGTTGTTCCTGTACCATTTGCAAAGCTGAGTCAGGGAGCTGTCACTGTACCATCTCTGCACTGTGATGGATCATCACTGTGATGGGACATTAGTCTGTAACTCCTAAATATTCAGCAACATAAGCTTTTGTTTATGAATATCTTTGATACTAACAAAGGATTACTATTAGAAAATATTGTAAAAGAATAAAAATATAAAATTATTTGCCTGTAAAAAAGTATCACACAATAGAAGGTACCCAGCAAAGAAGGAAGAAAACAAAGCAACTCTTGAGATTCATTTTGTGGCATTATTCTCTATTGCACATTGGTGGCTCATAGCCAGTTTTTCATCCACCAGCACCCCTAAGTCCCTTTCCACAGGACTCGTCTCCAGTGTATCCTCTCTCAGCCTATACTGATAATGCTGGTTACTGTGGCCCAGGTGCAGGACCCTGCTCTTGGCCTTGGTGAACCACATAAGTTTCATCTGGCCCCACCTCTCCAGCCTATCCAAGTCCCTCTGGATGGCATCCTATCCCTCTGCATATCGATTGCACCCCCAAGCTTGGTATCATTCACAGACTTGCTGAGGGTGCGCTCAATGCCATTGCCAATATCATTAATGAAGGTATTAAACAACACTAGTCCCAGCACTGTTCCCTGAGGGTCACTACTCATCACCATTTTCTACCTGGGCATCGAACTGTTGACCATCAGTCTCTGGATTGCACCATCTATCCAGTTCTTTATCCACTGAACAGTCCATCCATCAAACCTGTAATTCTCCAACTTAAAGATAAGGATGTTGTGGGGGACTGTGTCAAAAGCCTTGCAGAAGTCGAGATGGATGACATCCATAGGTCTACCCTTGTTGACTGATGCAGTCGCTTCATTCTAGAAGGCCACTAAGTTGGTCAGGCAGGACTTGCCCCTAGTAAATCCATTCTGACTACCTAGGATTAGCTCTCTGTCCTCCATGTGCCTTAGCATATCCTCTGTTCCATGATCTTCCCAGACACAGAGGTGAGGCTGACAGGAAGGTAGTTCCCAGGGTCTTCTTTTTTACCCTTTTTAAAGATGGGTGCAAAGTTACCCTTTTTCCAGTTGCAAGGGACTCCACCTGACTGCCATGACTTCTCAAATATTGTGGAGAGTGGCTCACCAACTGCATCAGCCAATTCCATCAGTACTCTGGGATGCACTTCATGAAGTCCCATAGATTTATTTCTCTAGGGGTGCTTACAAAGATTCATACACACACAGATTAAGAATGTCAGATTGCCTCAAAGCTATATACCACTGCATCCAGTTGTAGAAAGGACTTCTCACAAGGCCTATAAGGGAAGGGAGAAAAGTAAGAAAACTGGGATGCAGAAAGTTCCAGATAACCTCTGTCTGATGACAGAGCTTGTGGCTTTTATTAGGCTGTGGAAGAATTGGGGCTTTTTTTATTATAACTATTTTTATTTCCTGTGACAAGTAGCATTAGCTTAATCTAATGATATGAAGTGGATACAATTCAATGGCAAAATCTATAAAGAAAGTATAAATGTCCTTAGCTGATAGATGTTCTGCACTGGCTTGTGAAGCACAGCTGGTGTTTTTTAAGCCTTTGGTTTATTGACTTGAAGAGCAGTGACTCTCAGCATGCCCCAGGTTTCTCAGCTGCAGAGTTGAGACCATTAGAAATTCCCACTACATGCACACACCATTCAGTAGACCACAGAAATGAGCTGTGATGTTGTTTTGTTCTAATGGAGCAAGTGGTCCTGCAGTGGGAACTGTTCAGTGTTTACCACTGTACTATATCTGTAAATTATAATCTTGTTGACAACACTGATTTACACCTCATGAGATATCTTGCTGAAGGGAATTTGCTCCACTTGTGGACTTGTGTTTTATTTGTTTGCTCTTCTCCTTTCAGTAATGCTAAAATGCAATGAAGGAAGTTCAAAAAATGGAGATTTACTTTCTTCAAAACTTAGTGGTCTTGCTCTTTCATTGCAGACAGTATGAAGTGTAATAAAATAATTAGAAAATTCTGTAAAATATTTGAAAAATATTTTGTATGATTTTTGAGAACATCTTAATTAGAAAGCCACATTAAAAAAAAAAGGCTTATTAAAAAATAATGAAATGCAGAATATACATGATATACTGTAAGCTTTTTTTAATAACCAAACCATTTTTCAACTTCTTTACGTTTTTAAAAAGAGTGAGAACTTATCTTACAGAAAGTGTAAACACCACATAATTTCTCATAGTTCCCTATGTAACCTTCCTATAGTGAATATCTCCAGACAAATCCATAGTTAATCATTCTTCCTGACTCCTTTGTAGAATAAAATAAAACTTGCTTCTGCATTTTACAGAAAAGAAAGAAAAAAGAACTGTGGCCATTTATCTAACACCACACATCTTTTCCCATGACAGCTGCAATCTTTGTCTTCGTGTACATTCTCTGCATATGAAGTCTTTGTAAACAAATGAATACATTAGGATTCAAATGGACTTGTATGAATTTGCATGACATTATTGGTGTCAAAGCATGATGGTACTGGTGTCAAACACAGTTCAAAGGTAAAAGCAACCTACATAGTAATTTAAGTGATAATCTTCTCTACATAACATTACTATTAAATGGTTAGATGAGAATTAAATTGAAAACAAAGTTTTTTCATAGTCTTGAAAATATAAAATCTCTGTCTGGAAATACATATTTGGTGTTCTTTAATCAACAAATTAGATATTTCTCAAATAGATGTAAACCAATGCCATCGCAGCTTCACATGACATTCTTCTGCTCTGCAAAATGTAAGTGTTGTAGGAATAATGATTATTCTGAGTTTCCATTTTTCTTTCATTTTGGTCAGATTAAAAATAACCAGAGAAGGAGCTGAGGTAATTCTCAATCTATGTTTTGAATTCAACCACCTTGATTTGATTGATTTATTTTATTTTATTTTCTTACTTTTCAAGCATAAACTGAGAGTCAGAGAAAGCCTTGCACATGTTTAGATTGCTAATGTGGACATAGAGAAGATTCAATACTTGTGTGAAAGTGACAAATGGATGTGAGACTTAGAAGATAAATAAAAACATTAACAGCGTTTAGGCTAAAAAGCTTTTTACAGAGCATGAACACAAATCTTAGCACACGAACACAAATTTTATAACACAATCCAGCGTTTGCTGATCCTGAAAACCCTTCAGACTGAAATGGTCCAAAAATGACTCTTTGGAATCTTTTCCCCTTATTTAACTTGAGACATACAAGAAAATTTTCATTTTTTATAACTGAAATCTGAGATGATCAAGGAACCATTCAAGGTCAGATTAGACAGGCTCTGAGCAACCTGATCTAGTTGCCAATGCCCCTGCTCACTGCAGCGAGGTTCGAACTAGATCACCTTTAAAGATGCCTTACAACCCAAACCATTCTGATTCTACGATTTTTATTCTAGCATTCCATATGGTTCACTTCCAAATTGCTGCCACAATTCTCAGCTAGTCCATGAACTAGAAAAATCTAATTATTATCATGCCCTTCCTCTCCTCCTCATCTGTGCACAGCAAGAACAAGACTCTATGGACTCTTGAAATCTCATATTTTGCAGGTGACTTGTATTTTCTCAGGGAGTCATGCATTCATAGACATCCTCTGGGTTGCTACCTTCAGTGCCCTGAAGTTCACAATTAAGAGGATACAATTTTGGTGATTTCTATTCTTAGCATACACCACTACCATTTTAACTAGTCAATTACAAATCTATTAATCAAGTTCATAATCCAATTTAGAAATGCATTTTTCAAAGGTGCTTCTGATATGGCAGTGCAATAATACAGGAAAACATTATTTAATATTATCATATGTCTCCACTTGAATAGTACTGTTGAACTCACTAGATTTCCTCATGTTCTAAAACTGAGGAAATTTTAAAAGTATTTTTCTGAAAAGAAAGAGGGCAAGCCTTTCTCTAAATGCTTGATGGTATAGTAGGTGACAAGGTTTGTTAAACTTGGTACACTTGATGTATTTTTATTTTCTTACTTAGTTTAGTATGGCATGACTACTTTGGGACTGCCTGCATTAGAAAGCAAAGTTCTTCCGTTTCTATTTCATTGTCTAAGGCAATAATGGTGGATTTACCACTTGAAAAGTGGGTAATCTGTGTGGATGAAACACAGACTATAGTACATGTTCGGAAGTTCCTAACATAAAATCCACTTGCATGATTAACGCAAAATAATGCATATTTCTTAACATTAGAGACAGAAGAAAAGATTTAACTTATTAAACTCTAATAAGATGAAGTTTCATTATCATCTGCCATTTCCTGCTTATAAATTAATAGAGGGAAAACCAATTTAATCAAACTTCAGGAAAGGCTAATCCAATGATGTTATGAAGTGGATTTGCCTCGACTACATGTCAGAAATCTTCTCTCAGCCTGATTATCTCAAAGGAATCTGATCTTAATGTTTCTACAATTTTTTTCTCTGGAGTCATGCAAAAATCAGATTGGAAGGTCCTGCTGATTCATCAACTTTTATGGACATACATCTGTGAGTCCTCAGGGCCATGTGGCTATGGGAACTCTTCTGATGACAAAGAATGACTCTCTAAGGGGTACCACACAAAAATGGGTGAAACAGCACAATCCTTTCAGCACAGAAAGTGCTGAAGTTTTATTCCTAGGCACATCTACACAACTATCCACATTGACATTTTTATTTTCCTCTAGAATGCATTACATCCCTCTGTGACATCTGTAACTCACTATACATGTGTTGTGTTTTTCTTTTTTATCTGGGAAGAGTATCTGTACATGTAGAAGATTATATAAATGAGAATTTACAGAAAGTATATGAAATACAAATAATAGAAAGAGGTTGCAATTACTGAATGTTCACTGAACAAAACTGACTGTATTTCTTATCATTGTCACATATTTTATGGTAACTTTCTGTAACATACCTTTCTCTGCATTTAAAGAACATAAAAAATTGTATTAATACGAATTATCTATTACTTAGTGTGGTGGAAATAGCAGGACCGCTGCATATAAAAATGTATATTGTAACAGCATTCCTGGCACCCAAAACCTTGAAATTCAAGAGCAAACTACATGGCAATGAGATAATATGGTGCCTGTACTTCAAAACACATGTTGAACATATGGCTGGACAGGTTCTCCTTGCCATGCACATGATGACTGTATTTTCTACTAGAAACAGAAATCCTTCATATTATATAGATGTAAAAACATCTAATATGCCCACTGAATTTTTTTAATAGACATAAATCTGTTAACTGGAAAAACAAAACAAAAGCCCAAACCATCTTTAAAACATGATTATTTCTTAGTAACTAAAGACAAGAAAGAAACAAATCTTGCATGTGTTCCCACAGTACTAGTTCATGTATTAGAAAAATTAAATTAAGAAAAATAGTGCTTTTTTGCCCAATAAGCTTGACAAATCCAACTGGATGTTATGGCCCTGCATATAGGACATAGATTCCACCCAGCACAAACAAGGTTAAACTCTATTGTGGTATACCTGTTTTGTTTGCATAACTTATCTCAATCGTCTAATGCCTGCAAAGCATTTTTGAAATCCAGTCATTGCAAACACAACACAGAAAGAACTGAGCTGTTTCTTCTACTGGTATTAAAAAACTGTGTCCTTTCTCTGACCCACTGTGAAGGCCATATTATTCAAATGAGAAGAAATAAATTGCAAGCAGTTTTGGAGTCACTGATATCAGGACAGTGGATAAGTGCTGGCAAATAGATATCTAGGTTTGTATCAGCTGGTATGTCAAGCCATAAGCAGATAAAAAATATCATGTTGAACTACTGACAATGGGGGAGTGGAGCAGCAGCAGGTCGCCACCACCGGGTTACAGAGATAGATAGGATGTTGATATTACCAATATTACCAATAGGAACTGAAAAGAGATAGTACTGAGTACTATTTATTCTTATTCCAAATACCATGCTACTCAGAAGAATTCATCTGAAAATGGAAATGAAAGCTTGGAGGGAGGGAAACAGAAAATGCTTGTTTACATTTTATGGTTATAAAAGGCATTTTTTAGTATTATTTTTTAGAAGAAAGTTAAAATAGATAAGATTAAGTTTACAAATGGTGGCAAATTATCCAACTGATTTATTTCACAATTAATCAACTAAATAAATAAGAGTTGGATTAGATCATCTAAAAAAAGAACTATGAACACATTTTCAAAGTTATATGGTAAGGCTTATTTGCATCCAGCACTTCCATTTATGATACTAATATTCAAAAATAGCTGCAGACTGGAAGCACTTGGATTCAGGAAGGAAAGTTTTAAAACTTATTAAAAATAAAATAAAATAAACCAAAATAAAGTAGCAATATAAAATAAAATAATAAACCAAATAAAAATGTACAAGTCTTGTAGGTACAGTACAGTTAAATACATAAGAAAAATTATCATAGTATCACATAGCATCATGATTAAAAGTTAAATTTTATGCAAGATACATGGATTAAGTCCTATGATAGGTGGATTAAATATGCTTTAATAAAAGATTGCAAAATGCAGTTGTTAATTTTGTGCAAGAACTCATTGCACAAGGTGACCCAACAATAGCACTCTTCTTCAACTGCTATTTAATATTCCTAGTCTTAATTTAGATGACAAAATGAAGATATTTCTGATTAAGTGAAAGGATAACAAGAAAAAAAAAAAGCCAAACCAGTCAGACTGTAAAACATGAAGGATGCTTGGTTGCTGTTATAAGACAACCTGAGCTGCCAAACTCAGCTGTCACAGCTCAGGGAAACACGATGATGAAGGTTTAGGTAAAGATATACACCGAGAAACAAAGAAATGTAGTTATCCAGCTGGGAGATTTTTGATGCAAAATTTCTTCATTTGTTGATTAGGTTGTAGGAAATTATGACTGTCAGCTTATTCACAACTGCACACAAGATGAGGAACCTTCAGTTGATCTTGGCACATAAAAGATGTATTTGAAGCTTGAGATATAAAAAGCAGATTCCTTAAAGACCTGCTAAGACTCAAAATCCTTACGACAGGGAACAGAGGAAATTGCAATACAGAGAAGTAACAGTGTTTTAAGTTTTAAGGAGTAGGTATCTATGTATACAGAAATTTTATAATGAAATATGCATTCTATATGTCTGTATAGTTCTGATTGCAACCTCCACTGAAATGTTTAGAAGTTGCAGTCTTTCAATATATTATGTTTCACATTTTGTGAATAAGGTCCTTCTCAAAGTTCTTCTCAAAAAGAAAAACAAACAAACAAAACAAAACAAAACAAAAAGGAGGGGTAGAGGACAAGAGGTATTTCTTTTAAATTACTTATCTTTGGTTTCTATTAAAAAGAGCTTCTAGATTTCAAATAACTGTGTAATGTCCTCTGTTTAATAAATGATTTCTTTCTATCTAGAGAGCTTGTGATGAGTTTAAGCATTAATTTCATAGGAAAAAAAAAAAAAAGTACCTTGTTTCCCTGAAATGTTTTCTTGAACTAGCAGCTTCTCATTCAATTATTTTCTACAGCTGCACTACAAAAAGTATTTTATTAAGCATGGGTAACCTTGAAAAATGGTGAGCAGCTTTAGAGCACCATAGATTAATGGGGTTTATTTGTCTTTTATTTGTGAACTCAAATCATATAGTGTAAAGTTCTTGTTACCTATTTACTGAATTTCTCTTTGATTGTACAGAAATGCTTTTTAGCTCATGTGTCCTGATACTCCACAATCTTAAGGATGACGGCAAGAATAAGGTTGAAATACTGAAGGTCATCAAACAAGTGAATGTGAAATGCTCATAGTGTTAAGCACTTAGAGCATAAGATGCATCAAAAAAATAAAAGGAAAGCAACCAGACATGTTTCTGTGAATGAAACTGAAAATAACACTGAAGCTTAGAAACAGGAAAAATTGGGCACTGAATACAGCTAAAATGTTGGGGGTTTTTTTACTGAAACTCTGTGTTTTATTGGAACAGATTGATTTGTATAAAGCAGGTTGCTGTTTTTGCAATTATTTTTTTAAGGCACATATCAGTTTCCAAAAAAAAAGTCTGTTGGGACTTTCTTTGGGAAGTGGGAGACAGATCTTTCAAATCCCAGGCATATTACAGCATTGCTGCAGATGAATACTTTAACCACTATGCTTACTGATGTCTTTTTTAACATGTAATTTAGGCACCTACCTTCCATAAAGCATTCACTTTTGGTTTATTATGTCACTGTTTTGCTTTGTGTTTCCAAGAACATTTCCTTATGTTGTTAAGTATCTCTAACATCGCATCTGGTACAGATCCATCTGTTGCCATCTACATGGGGCAGATGTCATAGGAACTGTCACAATTCAGACATTAATGCTTCAAGGGTTTAAAAATTCATCTGTGAAAGCAAGCTTCTGATAATAGTTTTCCTAGGGTAAATTTTGTTTATCAGTGCTGAGACAAGTTATTAAATAATATTACACTTAAACTACCTCAGTCTGATTAGCTCTGCTCTGCATGCAGGAAATTATTTGCATTTGAGATCACTGCAGACCTTTGGGATACTGAACACACACAGATAAAGTACATCCAAATAGATGTCCTCCAAATAGATGTCCTCCCTATTGAAACATCAGCCTTGACTGACACCTGTAAAGAAAGGATGGAGCTGACAGTGGTACCTAATGCATTTGGAAACAGAAGCCTTTATACTCACAGTACCATACAAAATTCCAGTTACTTTAATGAATGCAAACAACTGTAAACTTGGTGCACATGAAATTTTTGAGACAAATGCCCTATAACTGGTGTTCATTTATAATCACTGTGGAAGTCTTCTAGAACATCCTGTGATCTACTAATACTTTCAGGCTTGCACTGAAGCTGATAAGTCAGAAAAAATTAGAAAATATTAATATTATCAGAGACCACTTGTTAAGCAAATTCTTGGTTATGGAGTAGTTCTACTATCTCTGGCAAACTAAATGTCTTATCTTACTGGCAGATTTGTCAATTTTTTTTTTTTCTTTCTTCATTTCTGTTCAGAAGATAAAGATACAAATTCCTGATTTCAGAATTTCTTCTGTACCTAAGACCTTCTTCAAGAAGATGAAACATGTGAGGGTTAGGAAGGATAGTCCAGGGCAGCTTGTTTCATAGTCCTATGATTTCAAAGCTCAATAGCTATTTGCAAAAGTATTTGTAACACTTTGACTAAGCCCAAACATGACTAATTGTGAGACTAGAAAGGATGTCAAGTATTATCAGTGTCCCTATCATAAAATCACTTTGATCCAGAGAAAAATTATTGCAAACATGAAAAGAAGAAACTCTCACTTTTTTCAAGCAAACAAGGACTTCTGAGGCTTTATTGTAGGTGTTTCTGTACTGTTAGGAAAGCACCAATACTTATCACTTTACTGAACAGCTTAACTGTTTCTCAATGTGTTTGTAGAGATTTCTGGTAAAATACTCATTTACTATTTTCCATAAAATTCTTTCACAAAGACATGTGTTCTCAAGAAACCCACTACTTCATGAAGGTAATAAAATATAGCCAAATGAATGATTATACCCATAGAACTGGTCATGACCTTATTACCTGATATGGGGCAGAAACTAGAAGACAGTTGTCAGCTCAGAAAATCACCAACTTGCTCAGTAAAGAGAGTTTGGTTTTGCCAGTGAGAAAGAGAGCCTTAACTTTTCAATGTACTTGAAACACAGAGGATATATGCTGTGAGAAAGGTTTCTAATTATTGGGGTGTTCATCTTGAGAGCATATTGGATGCAAATCTTTGAACATTATGGGTGAGACATCTATATATTGCCAAATACAAAACACTTATTTTTCTGTGCAGCCTTGGCTGGAAGTCGTCCACCTCCAAGAGATGAAAATGAAGTTTTCACACACTTGTTTTATGATGGCCTAAAGGAAGATTAGGGATTTCTAGCAGAACTTCAGCTTCCATGAAGAAGCCAGGCCATTATTTAAAACAGAAATATTTTTACCCCCAATCAAAATATTTCAGGTTTGAATCTTCATTTTCCACACAGTGGTTGGTTACCTCAAAAACTCTAGGAAATTGAAAACTTGATGTTCCTTTAAAAAAAGAAGGAAAACATCTGACCAGCTAATTTTATCTTTCACAGCTATTCATAATTTTTATGGCAATTTTTTTATGTCTAATATAAATGGAGAAATTATTACAAAGCTCATTTTGTATTTGAATGCTAAATAAAGACAAAGTATGTAGCAATACTGGCATAGTCAGTTACAGGTGAGTACAAGTATAGGTGCATTCCCATCAGATATAAGTCATAAAAAGCACAGCAACACAGAACCTTCTCTGCCACACATGTAATTGAAGATGTGACATGTCATGCATGACATCTCTTCACATCTTGCATTGCCATTCTCTTCTTTAATAAGACAGATTTGGAGAAAATACAGGTTTAGTCCTTATTTGCTCTTGATACTATATATGCCCATGTAAAGGGCTTTCAAGAGAACCACAGGTATTAGTAAACAAAAACGTGTATGACCTATCCTCTCAGTGGTAGAATCTGACTGATTCATCCCTTGAAACTCAAATATGGATTATTTTAAACTGACAACATCAGCCATCTCTGAGCAACCCAGATACTTCTAACTCCTCTGACCTTTTCTATCAGTATGAACTGCTATGGCAACACTTGTCAAACCTCAACAAAGCCTTTACTCAGCTCCTGCAAATGCTCTAAATCAATAAAATACTATGAGGACAACACCAACCTGTTTGTTTCCTTCTCTGATGATCTAGATTCTATTTTGGGTGTTTCATCTATCATTAATGCATATATTGCAGGGAAGATTGGGTAGCTCTGAAGGCTACAGAACAGAACTTTTTAGGTCAGATAATATGAAAAATTTCCAGAACAGATTAGTGATTGCGACAGTTCAGCTAGAGACTATGAAAAGAGCTGTCCCCCATACCAGGAATATTCCATGCTTTTCTTCAGTGAGCAGTCCCACAGGTCTTAAAGTAGGTGAGGCAAGGAAGAAGTTGTGTTTTCTTGTAGAATAACTAATAATTTTAGGAATAACAGACTGGTCATAAGGAGCAGATCTTCACGGACAGGTTTCCATTATTCTATTTGTAAAACACAAGTGACTGTTGTTTATACCTTCCTATGTTGTTTTTTTTTTCATACAGCCTTCTCCAGAATAGAGTATGAATTGATTACAGACTCTGAGAGTCACAATTATTAAATAGAAACAAAGAATATATTAGGGTCAAAATATTAAGTTTATTTATCTAAAACTATATGTCACTAATTGGTGACTATTTTGTGCCCCAATGATAGCATTAAATTTAAAGAGTAACCTCTCATTCATTTGCCCCCAAAAAGTAATGTTCTCATTTGTATAACAATGGACTTGAAACACATGCTTGTACAGTAGGAGTGGAATGCACTGCTGGAGAAAAGTAAATAAAATCTGGGTTAATCTCATTTGTTAACTATTTGTTTGAAAGAAAAATGTCTAGATATAATGTTAATAATTTGTTAAAAACTTTGGCAATTCTTATTACTGGATGTAATTGATTTTTTTGTATTTAATTTTGAGAAATATAAACAGTAAAATATTTTACAAATATTACCAAAATTCAGCTTATATTTGTTACATGAGTGAATGCAGTTTCATATACATGAAAGTCATATAATGTATGTGTGTGAATCTACATTCTAATACACGTAAATAAGCATTCATGTCCTATATAATTCTGTATCTGTGTGCTTATGTGTATGTTAGTATTTGTAAAAATATCCCTCCACAATACATGTTTATGTGAACAAGAAATATGCAAATTTGCCAATGACCTGTTAAATCTGGACTACACTGGTGTTTCCACTTCCCCTGGACAGATCCAGATGTACTCTGGTTCACAAATTTGACATTTCATTCTATAGTTATTTGACTTTGATACAAATATTGGGAAAACTCAAATAGGATAACAAGGAACACATGCACATAAAGGAAAATTGTAAAAATGTTACACAATTAGGTGGTTTTGCGTGGACATTTATAATGATAATAAAGATCAGGACAATGAATCATTTCTCTACACATATATATTAGAGAATAAAGAAAACCAAACATAGACATTCCAGGATTTCTCCAGAAATGCAGAAACTTTTTCCAGAATAGGTTATTGACAACTTTTCTCCCTACTCTATGTGGTTTGTCATTTATAAAAACAAAACAAAACAAATCTGTTTAGTTTAATTTCATTATGACATTCCCTACCCTAATTAATGTCATTATCCAAAGCCTGAACTACATAAGAAACTATTAATAGTTTCAGTGGTGTTTCTCTAGTGCTTATCACTGTAGTATCTCAGTCTAGAAAATATTAATGAATCTATCTTACTAATGCCCTTATACTATAGAAACTGTACAGTAGAAAAGGAAATAAGTACATAAAGCCCATTCATTCTTACCAGCATCTTTCAAAAAGGTCTTTATTCATTTAGAGTTAAGCATATAAATCATAAACATCCATGTGTTTCCTAAAAATTAATGACTCTTATAACACATGGTCATTAAATTTTCACTGAAGGCCCTTGATTTATTCATCTACATTGGCCTTCTAAAATACAGAGGTGCTACTATTATGATTTTTTTATATTTTTTTTTTAAGTGGTTGTTTCAAGGTGACCCAGGAAACCTCTATGTCACCTCGACCAAAGATGGCTTAACACCTCCCTTAAAAAAGGGAATATAGAGCAGTTTTGAAGAGATGGTGCATGAAATCATAACTAAAGCATTACTTCCAATGATGGTACTGACCTTTTTCAAGTGCTGTGATAAAACTGAACAGGATCTGGAAAGTACGAGAATCACAAGTCACCTTGAGAATACCTCATCTAGATGCACGTTATCTATATTCTAATGTAAGTTCCCATTCAGCACAAGTTGTCCCCAAAAGAGGATGCAGTGAAGAGTATGACAAGTAAGGAAATATGCTGATTTAATATTATGACTATGCAGCTTTTGTGTGAACTATTCCTTTGCACCCTCATCTGGCCATGATATTTCTGCTTGGAGAAAACCTGCTGAAAAACCTGCTTTGAACAGTATGTAGCAAATAAAAGCTCAGAAAGGCAGACTGTGCTCAATGATACAGTTCTGGACCTATGTTATTACTATTTTTGTATGAGAAGTCAAAATCGGGATTTTGGGGGGTTTTAGTTTGTGTGGGTTTGTTTTTTGTTTGGATTTCTTTTCCCCATAAATTTAACTTAGTCCCATTAGTTCTTATTCCATCCTCACAAAAGAGAAGACATTTTTCCTTGATCCTGTCCTAGGCTTTATAAACTCCAGGGTACAGAAAAAAGAGAAACAAAGGCAAATTGTGGTTACACAAGGTACATTCTTTATAGCACCTCATTCTTGCTGTCATAAAAGGGATCTTGGGCTTTTTTCTTTTTTTAAGCATTGTCACAATAAAATGCTATTTGAATGGTTTAAGGCAGAAGACTTTTCAAGTCACTCCAAGCTGAATTTCTCATACATCCAATTCAACCATCAACACAGCAATTTTTCTCAACGTCTACTGAGGTGAAACTTGAAAAATGACTAAATGTATCTTTCTCTTCTCTTTTGGAGAACAGTGTGCCTGATTTAGACACCCACATTCTTCAGAATAGATAAAATATACTCAATTAGAAAGAAATCACAACTTAATATTGTCGTATTCTCTTCTATCATCTTCACTGTGATAGGGGTGTGGAGGTTTTCTCTGCTTTGGACAATGTACAGAATACATAAAACAGAAAAGGTGGAAAGATTGAACTGTGAAATATCTGGAAGAGCTGGCGTTACCCTCTGAGATAAAAGGTTATTATTTCAATATCTGACTCTGTGCAAGGGAGCATGAAAACTTCTCCATATATACCATGTGAGAAGGACATGGACTGCTTGTGACACTCCATTACTTCCTAAGGTAGAAGTTCATATAAAATGTTTTAAAA
Organism: Chloroceryle aenea; assembly: GCA_013399075.1. Classification (NCBI taxonomy): domain Eukaryota; kingdom Metazoa; phylum Chordata; class Aves; order Coraciiformes; family Cerylidae; genus Chloroceryle; species Chloroceryle aenea. The sequence continues at coordinate 506,592 of VWZY01010819.1, forward strand.
TATAGTTAAATTCAAATTTAGTTAATATTTTATTTCACCAACATAAAATTACTTTTATAATTCATGGAAATGTCTGAAGAATTTGATGTGGGGAGAATTTTGTTTCTTAAATTTTTAGTTTTCTTAATCAGTAAAAAAATCCATGTTTATGTTTACATTGTGTGATAAATAGTTTACAAAGTAGACTTCTAAACTTCCTCAGCAGCTTGCCTTTAATGCTTTGGTAATCTAACACTGCACAGATCAACAAAGGACTACATTTCCAATACGATTATGAAAATAGATGGAGCTGCATATTTAAGAAGTCAATTCTAAATAAATGATGAGCTAAAAGTATCTTTGAGGTGTTGCACATTCCTCCCTGTTCTTTACTCTCCTGACAGTTTTCCATGCAATACCTGACAGTGTCACAGAACAGCATAGCTTGAATCTACAACACTCACCACATTTTTGTAACCAAGCCAAGAAAGAAGCCCTATTCTGGACTACTTGTGTGATAAACATACAGAGTTGGTGTGGTTTGTATATGTACTTGTGATTATTTACTGTGTTGGAGCTAGACAAGGGAAAGAATAAATATAACCTAATTAAAAATTTTGGTCAGATACATGAAATACACTTGTTAAATTCATTGTTAGATTTATTTTTGCTTTCTTCATTTAGGAGGGAAAAATCCTAAGATCTGCTATGTAGTTAAACACTAGAAATTTTAAACCAAACCGACAGTATCTCTTGAAAGGAGCCTGATTTGGAATTTAAGATTTTATGCCAGAACACAAGTTTTCCTCTGTACATCAAAATGAGTAACACTTTCAGCGTCAGATTTTACTTTCATGACCTTCTAATTCATGTAGAACTAATTTTCTTTCTGAGCTCTCTTGAGGTTTTTTGGTGGTTTTGGGTGTGAGGGGTGGTTTTGTTTGTTTGTTTGTTT
>VWZY01010819.1:515276-548853 GCA_013399075.1 Chloroceryle aenea
TTAGCTTGTTTTTTTTTTTTCTCTTGAAATAGGGGAAACTCATGCCTCTCAATTCAGATTACAAAGTTTTGATTTTTTTTCCTTAAAAATATGAAAAGTGATGCTGTGAATTAGATGACCAACAGCAGCCAGTAGCAATGGTCTATAAAAAGACAGGGACATATGCAGACATTATTTTCTTGGCATATTTCTCCAACTTGCAACTGTTTTTTTCCCTGATGGAGTTTGCATTTCAATCATATTTAATACTCACTGCTGGACCTACCTTCTATGAGTTTTCTAATTCATCTGGAACCTATTTTTATGTTCATGGTTTCCCCAATATCCCGTTGCACAGTTTAATTATGCATCATCTGACAAATAACTTAATTTGGTTTGTAACCTCCATATCGAATGCTAATCACATTCTTATCAAAATAGTGATTATGCACCTCTTAGTGACCTTTCAATATCTCTTAGAATATGATATCTTTTTTCTTTTTCCTCTGATACTGCTAAAGGAGATACACAGTGGGCAGACAGAAACTCAGAGAGCCCTCATAGGTAGCCTGAACTTTCTGGGACCAACTCAGGAGGTTTTCTAAGACCTGGTAGCTCTCACATTTGAGATATGATGCTGAAATGAGTATGAATAGTGTAAAAAGTTCATGAAACCTGAATATACTGGAAAAATACATGGAGACAAAAAGCTGATCAGAAAGAAATAATGTTTCCAGATTTCCTCAATCCTGAAATTATTTGACAAAGCAAAAGTGACTGTTAACTATCAACAACAGTAAAATGACTCCCAAGGAAAAGCATCAGCAGAATGGTGCTCTGAGTCAGAATAAGCTTAATTTCTGAATGAATTGTTTATTTTAGACTTGTATGAAGAAAGCTAAGAGGAGGTATTTTTTTCAAAATAACCAAGTTTCAGCCTCACAGACGTTTGTCATTCGATTGTAGTAGTTTGGGCTTCCAAGCTTGGTGTCTAGTTCAATTGCACTTTTCCCCAGAGAAGAATGAGAAACATGGAGAGAAATATAGAAACACAGATACATAGAAAGGGAGACAAACCCTCCCCTGTCCTTAAATAATTTTAACAGGAAAAAAATTTTCATGTTACTTCTGCGAAATATGGAAATATTTTCCAGGAACATATTGATAATTGCTTGAAATTAATTTTTCATTGAAAGAGTGTAGTAAATCAGTATATCAAGGACATGGAGATAACAACTGAGACTCTGCCATAGACTGACTAAAGAAAACACTAAAAATCCTCTGTCACTGGCATCCATATAGGAAAAAGGAATACCATGGATCTATCATGCATGTTCACTAGAGTTTAGCTTGGTATTACAGTTCAGCAGAAGGAGATACCTGTATTTAGAAATCACAAGGAAAAGCCTATAACATCTACGCAAGTTATGCAGTTGAATCCAGAGTGTCAAATAATTTGCAGTCAAATCTTTGAGAACAAATGCTTTCTCTCTTGATTTAGAAGTCTTAAAACTCCATCTAAAGGTCACTTTATTCACATGTGTTCTATCTTGCATCTCACCTTGAGCTTCTAAGAATTTTCTGAGCATTTACACAACATGTCTCACTGGCACCTAATATGTCCTGTCCTTTGCTGGCCAATGCTGGTGTCTGACTTTTGCAGGCTTATGTCATGCTCTTAACATTATCTTTATAATACTTCTGTTCAGTGAATGAAAAGAACGTTTTAGTCTCAACAGAAACACTAACAAATATCACAAGAGAACAGTAATTGACAGAGCAATAATGTGTGGAACAATGCCAGAGGCAGTTGGCTTCTGACATCCTTTATTTTATTCTCAGAATGAGAACTAAACCACTGGCAAAGTCTTCTGGTTGGTGAAGAAGCCAACTTGGAAGGTTTCCCTACCTGAAACATGTTTCTTACAACATGGAACTGGAAAGCTGAGCAACTGGTCTGCACTATAATTAAGTTTGAACAATAACCAGTCAAGGCTTGATCACCAGCTTATTTTGTCCAGCCTGGAATTTGCCATGAACTCAAAAGCCTTCCACTGTTCCTTCAGCTGTGAGGAGTATGCTTTGTTCTGCTGGAAAATAAAAACCTCTGGTCCAAAAATAGCAGATCAAATTCCCTGGTGGCATAACTCCATTAATTTCAGGGAAGAAGCACTGGAAGAGAACTTGGCCAAGAAAGCCTAAATAAGAATCAGAATTATATATGAGACATCAGTAAAGCTTGCTATGTTTTTCTTTTTTTTTTTTTTTAATTTTTTTCCTATCACTTTCCAGGGACCAGATCCTCAGCAGGTATAAATTACAATAGTTGCACTGTTTCCAACTGAGCCATTGCAGTTTCCACAGATTGAGGATGTAACTCTAGGTAGCAATATTCTTTTCCAGGAGTGAATAGAAGAACACTCCACAGTGTTGTCAGAAGAGGCTGCATCTTAATATAAGATACAGAGAACTGTAGGACAGATAGTGTTATGATGCTGTCAGTTAGTAATTAGCCTTTAAATAATTTGAAAATTAACCTCACTTCAGGAAAATCAAATAGTCTTTTCATTTCCCTTAAATGTCCTGACTAGATAAGATTACAAGCCTGTCTAGACTGTTTCAGACTATAATGAAAATTGAATACATGAATAATTGGAACAACAGGGTAAACATGTAGCAATCTTTCCCCAGAATGCTTCCACGGACTCTAATACTTTGTGTTCCAGGGAGAGGTGAGGCTAGAAGACATGCGTGTAAGCCAGTGGAATCATGGAAATTGTAAGTGAAAAACTCAAATCTTAAAATCATAGAATCGTTTTGGCTGGAAGAGAACTTCAAGATCAAGTGCAACCATTAACACTGACAAGGTCTCAACTAAACCATATGCCTAAGAAGTACATCAACATGTGTGACATTCAGGATGTCTAGTCACCTAAAATTTCAGGGAGGAAAAAGAAGAAAAGAAAGAAAAAAATCACAATACCCAGTATGCTTGAAAATGGTGAACTTGAGTATTTAATATATGTAGAAGTTTTTATGTTTCCTCTAATGATTCTGTCATTTGGTCTGTCCTCTGTGGCCTTGATAAGGCAGACTTTTGCAAAGTTTTCAGGTCTGGAAATCCATACTGCCCTTTGTATGTCCTGCTTTTGGGGGTTTATCAGACAACAGTGGCCCATGAACAACAGGATAACTAATATCTCTCCAGATCAGTGAAAATCAGATATACATATGATTGTAAAATTTGATAAATCCAGTAACACAGGTATCAAGATACATAACAATAGGTAGAAAACTATGAGCATAATAAAATACAGGGGGGATGTTTTTCGGGGTAGAGACAGAAATATTTGTGGTTTGGTTTTGTTTTGTTGTTTTCTTTTTCCCATCTTACATGGCAAGCTCACGTATCACATGTTATACTGAAAACATTGTCCATAACAAGAAAAACAAAGTAAATCATAGATGGCTTTGGAACAAAACTTGAAGGCCACTTTCAGTAGCTGCTAAGGTTTGCATTATTTTGGAGGGCAGTAAGATAGTGAGAAGTGTGAGAACTAGCTGTCTGAATTAATTAGGTCAGTTTTAACCATTTAACACTAACAGATTTTTCTTTTGAAAAAGAAGAAATATGTATTTATTAGATACAGGTTACTTTATTTGCTTTTCATCTGATATCCTAACAAATGTATTTAAACTACACAAAACTCAATGAAACTGGACAGAANTTATTTGTTTGCTATATTATTATTATTTGTTTGTCTTTGGTTGTACATCATAGTGCAAAAATATTGTATTTAAGCATGCAAAATATAATTAAATTGGTTTAATTAAAGAATACAATTATACTTGCTTACGTTCAAAAGAGAAAATAAATAAAATGGAACATTGTATAGGTCTCATTGGTTTGCACAATGACAGAAATCATTAACTGAGCTACAGTTAAATGGCTCTCATCCGCTTCCAGAGGAAACAGGAGGGTGCTGTAGGTCTGTGATATATTTCAAAGTATTTGGCTTTTCATGCATGATATGTATGAAATGTACATTCTGATGACTGGTAGCACAATCAGCAGGAGGTTTTTCGACAGCTAAATGGCAAATTTAAATGTGGCTTCCTTTTTTGTGCTCTGGAATTTTATTTTATTTTTTCTTCTTTTTTTTTTTTTTTCCCTTGCATATAAAACATAACGCTGCTGAAGATTTTAAATATCTCACTTGACTTACCCATAATATATCACTCTGCATCTACATAAGAGTCATCATGTCCATTAACTGCAAGTTGAACATACTGCTCTGTTATGATGTATTGTCTCAGGAATTTCTTCAGACATCATCACACATTAATTGTCATACTGATTACCACTAGAACACATAGATAAAGCAAATTCAAGGGACTAAGGATTTTTATTTGTATGAGAGAACAGAGCATATTTTATGTTTAAATGTCAAAGTCAGTTAAAATGTTTAACTTTGCATGAAATTTATTTCGTGGGAAGATATAAATCTACAGTTTTAGTGAATAATTGAGAAAAATGTTGCAAATATTACTTTACAGTTTTATAATGCTCATTACTGAAGAGTTTCAAAGCACTCTACAACTACTCGACTGGTTCCTCAGCTAGTAGGCACTGCTTTCATGCATGGCTTTTGCAAAATTATTTAATGGAGTTATAACAACATTAGAACATATTTAAGAAACCATCCCTATGTCAGTGAGCTTGGTATCATTATGTTCCTTTTACAGAAGAGGAATGAGGGAGAAAGAGATTGGAAAGCAATACTAATCTCACCTATTTTTAGTGGTGGGATTCAGTTTGAGATTAAAACATCTAAATTTAATGATAGTCCAGGACGGGGCTTAGATGCAAACACATAAGAGGGCTTATAATGCCCTAGGATATCAGACATCCACAAGGAGATGGCACAAGAATAACAAGAGATTTACCTGTTTAATAATGATGAATCTCAAAGGTATTAGACACATATGTTCGTGATGTGATTTTTCAGCACAGGTATCATGTGTAGACTGAGCTGAACTATCTTCTGGTTGCCACTAACTATGTGCTCAATGCAGTTGTTCAAATGCACATGTCTGATGTTAATTAGCTTGCCCTAGAGGCTTCCATCCAGCATTCAGCTGCCATTCTGCAAAGTCTAAATCTTTCTTGGTCTCTGTCATTTCTGTCATTTCTGTACAGATTTCCTGGACACCCTAAGACAATTCAATTGTTTGTTTTGTATTTTGGAGGTGACACCTAATTTACATGCAGACATCTACATTTAGTATCTGGACATTAATATCAACCTAGATGTTTACATTTGAGGAACCCAATTTGAGATCACTTTGCAGTTAATGGAGAGGAATAACTCCTTTTCAGATATCAATCATCTGTCCACCTTGTGCATCTACCACAGAATGCGAAGAATCACAAATGTCTGAAGTCAAGTCATATAAATTATGTCCCACTTGTCTAAAATAGCATCACAATTCTTCTGGAAAGCTAAATATCTTCTCTTCATGACCTGGTATTTCAAGTGAAAAAATGCCTACTGCAAAGCATACAGTAACAGCAAAAGAGGACAGCAAAACCAAAGTGAACCTACCTATATAAGGATCCTACTAACAGTGGATGAAAGGAAACTGAAAAGATAACTAGATATGGATGCAGCATGGCTGAGGAAATGAGAACAGACTTTAATACAGCAACTGTGAATATAGCTAAAGAATTCTATATACAGTTTTAGAAGTTGCAACTTGCATTTCAAACTTAAAGAGGGACTTGTCTGTCTGAAATCTCGTTTTATTTGTTTCCAGGTAGAACCTAGGAAAATATATAAGGTTTCCCTGTAGGTTTGTCTCACAAAGTACTTCTTCAATCATTACAAGGTCTTGTATGTAAGAAAAGAGAACTCAAAACATTACGGAATGGTTAGTCAGAAATGCAACCTTCACAGCTAGCCTCTCTGAAAATTTAAACCCTGATTTTGTATTTTAACCAGGTGAGATTGTGAAAAATATGGAGTAAATCAATTAAATTCTATTTTTTCCCTAATTAATGTCTATTAAAGTTCGGCACAAGCATGACTCAGTCTTGAAAGGAAAAGTGGTCAAACAACAGAACATTTCTTTAAGGAAATTAAACCCCATGATTTCTGATAATCTGTCAGACAAATATCTCTAAAGGCTTGCAGTTGATCTACTCCTATGGACTAAATTACACAGAATTTGCTTATACTTCAGTTACATTCTCTGTCTTCAGAAGCAAAATGCATATTTCCAGATCTTTAATGGTGATTTCCCTCTCAGCTCAGAAATTACTCAGCACTGAACAATGTGCGATGAGGTTGTGGTACCGAACTTTCTAGCAAGTAGTGAAAAGATGAAGATACATTCAGATTTTCCTTTTCATTTGGAGGATAATTAAAGATTATCTCAGTATAACCAATATTTTCTTTTTATATTTTATAGGTAAGTAGAAATTCCTTTGAATATACAAATAAACAAAGTCTTGGTGTTATCTCAGAAGGAAAAAGTGAACAGGCTTGTACCATGTTAAAGAAGATTAAAATTATATTGAAAACACACAGGAAGATAAACTTTCATCATTATTATAGCAGGTTGCTTAGGATATGTATTAAGAGGAACGCCAGAGATAGGAAGCCCAAGGTGAATATATGTAAATACCCAGATAAACCTATTGCTTGGTCTGTGTTCTGGTGGATGCTGTTCCCACTTCATTTTGTAAACCTTTTTCCTATCACAGAAAACCAGGCTGGGATTTATCTTGTCTAGTTGTAAACAACCACATTACAAACATCTATGTGCGGGACAGTTACATACTGAGGGTGACTGACTGGCTGTAGTCACCTACATGAATTGCTGCCTTTGACTTTAAAGGGAGCATAAAGTGATTAGCATAAATTGTATATGTCTAAATTAATCACATGAATGTCACCCTAAAAAATGATAAAGACAGTCACTGCAGTATATATATATAATGTTAAATTTATGAAAAGCATCAAAGGCACTGAAATAAAAAGCTATAGTTTTTCTATTTGAAAAATAAGCCCAGATACAACTTAACTACCTATTCAAAGCAGTGTATGCTGTACAGTTGTGTCAAACTGAAAAACACTATTAGCTTGTGAGTTTATTTGCCTATGATCATGTTTTTGCTGTTTGCATCACATCCAGAAAAAAATTCAGTACAATCCCCTAACAATCAAAGGCAAGTAAACCCTGATGGAACAGGCAGCAGTCAGGGGACAGTATCTGCCAGGTACTAAAAATTAATTTAGACCCATAAAAGTTTAAAGCACACAGGGTTAGTGCTTCAGTACCCAGCATCTACTGCATGATCAACAGAGGTAGTCTAGTAAGGAGCAGCATAATGATTTGAGCCTGTTATAAGCCAATAACAGTCTAGAATTATATTCTCACTACTGCTACTTTTTATCTTGGGTTCTAATTTGCTAAGCACGAGCCTAATTTGTGTTCAACTAACTTATCTTTTCCAGTCATTAGTAGCCCAGCAATGATGCAGAGTGGATTTACAAAGAAGTTTGCTCATGCCCTATTTCTTTATAAAAGATTGAAAGCAGTGAAAAGATGAAGCAATTAATAAGCATGAAAGAAATGTGAGTTTTCTTTGTCTCCCAAGCACTCTATAAAACTAAGATGATGGAAGAAAAGGTATTTCAAAAGAGGGAGTCAAGAAAATTGTTAATGTCCACCCTAATAGGGGGAAAAAAAAGTTCAAATAATAATTCAGGTCATTGCAGGCCACAAGAAAATTTTTTCAAGCTCTGGTATTCACTATATTCAGTTTAAAATTCTGTAATTTTTTTTCTTTTACCCTAATTATAAACCATTTAAAAATCTGTAACAATAAAGATAAAAATGGGTTTAGATACCATGGAAATTCTGAAGCTCTGCTTTCTTAGCAGCACAATTAATAAATTTAATGAATGTGAATGTCTTCTTATGCTTACTGTGGAATTTCTCAGGAATGACAATTACTTTCACTACCTCATGAAGGTTCAAGCTTTCATAGTTAAAAGGATGACATACGACTTTGGCTTCAGATTTTATATACTCTTAGTCCTGTGGCCATTTGGTTATGCCAGGTTAACAAGCATTATTGAACTCAAAAAGTAGGAAAATGAGGACTCTGGCACGTGGCATGTCTCCAAAGCTTCCAGAGCTGACAAGCATGTAAATACCCTTCTGTCAGAGATATGAAAATAGGCCCTCTGAAAATGTAGGCTCTGGAAGTTTTGGATTCCTGGACCTAAGTTTATATAGACTATTTAAAACCCAATCTCTTTTGTATCTCAATGGAAAGATGAGCATATCTCCAAGTTGGCAACCTCTGAGTGGAACTCAGCTTGTAATCCAGTCAATGTTTTTCCAAGATGAAGATATTTAGCAGAAATATTTAGAGCTAATGAAATTGATGGGGTTTGATCTTTTTTTGTAAGAAAGATTCTTATCTTGATAATTGGAAGTTTTATAATACTTGGTTGTATTAAATTATTGAAGAGTGAAATACCATGATGAAATTAAGGGTTTCTTACAAAATAATGGAGAATTTAGTTACAGTGCATAGCCAGTATTCACAAAAGCAGAAAGATTCATACCAAAGAGACTTATTTCCCATAACTTCTGGTAAAATTCAGATACATGAACAGACTTATCAATGAATAGCAGAAATTATTTTTATATTTTGTCTTAGCTAACAAGACAAAAGATTAGTTCAATTACTTTAAATTTATAAGCATTCGGACACTGGAGAAATGATCAAAATATCTACTCCCATCTACTGAACATTATCAAAATATTTCGGTCTCTGCTCTGAGCTAGCATAACCACATTTCTGTTGGTTCCTAAAACATTTTGAAACTAAGTGTGTGTGGTATTCAAAAAGTTTTTACTTGATCCCAGTTGGTTTGTCTGCTGATACTTTTTGAATCAACATAATTTTATCATGCACATGAGACTTAACTTTCTCAAATGCATAGGTCACATTTGAAAATATTGCTTTTATGTCCCTGTGGCTCTGGAAGTGGATACTGACCCCTTGTCTCTATGTAAAATCAAGTCTGAGAGAAAAAAAAAACAGGAGGAACATGATACTGGAATTAAATTGAATATATAAAGATATAATTATATAACATTATGTATATTCAATAAATATAATATAAATAGAAATTAATATAAAAATATCATGTTCTTTGAACATCAAAAGAAGTGCTGAAACACATCAGGAATTACTGGCCTTCTTAACTATCCTGGAATTTTGTTTTAAAAGAATCTTACAACCTAGTAGTGATGTATTTAAAATCATTGCTACTGCTAATCTAAGAATAGTAGAACTGAGTAATTACTAAGCAAAAACCTTTTACCTCATGAGAAATATTCCCATTAAATGAAACTTTGTAGACTGCCTTTTTCTAAAATGTCGTATATTTACACCAGCATCCCGATGATACAATCCTAATTTTTTTGCTTTGGAAATTTACCATTGCCTGTTAAAAAACTCCTATGAAGCAGTCATGAAGAACTAGAATAAATAACTAGCTTGCTAACTACAAGTGCCTATTATTGCCATCATTTTAATACTCACTTCCATATGCTACAAGTAGGATAATGTATTTTTTAATAAGAAACTATAAAATTAAGGTCTCTTGTAACTGTAATGCAATAAAATTTTATGCCAACAAACATATGAAAATGCTAAGAACAAGGAACTTCTTCCAATAGCTCTACTCCAAAGTTAATGGAAAAAGCCCTTTGTCTAAGCACAGCATGATCATTTTCTATGTCTGATACTGTTAAATGCAGGAAAAAAGAACAACTCATGAAAGATTGATAGCCTTCTTACTACGAAATGTAAAGAATTTCTATTTATTTTTTTTAAAACACCACAGCTTTAAATGTCTTTTGTTCCAATTGTGAGTGTCAGGTTAATCACTGGTATACATATACCTTCTCATTTTCAAAGACTGTGTGACAATGTGTTTCCCTCTGGTAAGCAGAGGAAAATCTGTTAGCTTTCAGGACTACAGAATGGAAGAACCAATGCATTTGGTGATGGAAATCACCCCTCGAAGTCCTTACCGTAAAGAAATTTAAGAGTCAATCCCCACTAATAATATCTTGGTCAGGACATAACAGCAGAGATTATTTTAGTTCTGAATTGTAACAGAATATCTGCAGTTTCTCAACATATAGAGTAGATAAATGTGAAAGCCCCTCCAACAGACTTTGTGACACTTGTGTTAGCCAGGCTCTTGCAATCTATTTCTTCAACGGGTCTCAATCAGTGCTTCTGCAAGCAGAAGGCTTCAGAAACTGTCACTTAACACAGTACTTCTGTTTTATCTTGCTCATAATTTAACTCTGTAAATGATAAATCAGCTAAAGAGGTATAAATGAAGTCAGATTAACCTTTGAAACTGCTTCTAGGAGCTGCTGATTACCTTATTCAAGTCAATGAATCTTCACTAGAACCTGCCTTACACACAAAGACTTTAATACCAATACATTGAGTATGCACGTATTGTTACATGCCTGCACCATCACAATCTTTTTTCAATATTTTCTTCAAATATTTAAAAGATTTATTTTTTTGTCACTGCTTTCTTATTTCTTTTATTTCAATTTTTCGTGGGAGGGGACTTGAGATAGAATACTTTTTCTTTTCTTAAGATATAAATAACCCCTTGATAATCATATGGATGATGTAGCATGCAGCTAGATTATAGTATACATATATCTCTTTTTTTCAGTTTCTATGAGGTCTGGAAAACATCAGTATTTCTGTTTTACCCTTCCTAGTGACATCTGTGTCAATTGACTTCCTTAGCTTAACAGGAATGAAACTGAAGTGCTGATTATTAGCCCTCAAACTAAATTGTTGCTGACTGACTTTCCTTTTCAATCAGCCTTTTCTCTTAAAGAGCTGCTGATGAAGCCTTACTGATGACTTTGACAGCTATTCTATTTAAAAGCAATTCTATTTATATACCATATGATTACATTTATGGGTAGATGTGGCAGAACCTGGTTTCTTATGATTACAGAATCTTGTCTGAGAACAGGACTTTGTTATTTCTATATTTTCCTTTCATGAAAATGTCAGATACAAACCACTCCCCCTCTCCAAAACTATCATTATTTCAAATGCTTCAGTAAGAGAAAATGGAACATGGACTGTGGGTCCCATAGTGACAGCTACCAATGGGAATGCAGGTAGAAAAACAGTGATTTAGATATACAGGGCAAAAAAGTTGGCAAAATAAATAGTGCTTTGAAATCTATTAAGACAAGATAGTAGGGTTTTTACCTGTTTCTTAAGTTATTTTTAAAACTTTAATTTGGGTTTCTACTTCACACAGGACTTGGTCCACAGGATTTTTATGGTGGCACTAAAGACTATTACAGATTTTAAACTCTGGTTCCAAAAGTAAGTTCATAGCCCTTAGTTTGGCAACAATGTTCCCTGTACACACATGGAGGATGTTACAGGGTCCAAAAAAAATGGATTCCCAACTGGCAGCTAAACTAAACAAGCTAGTCACAAATGTTTAAGAATTGGCTGGGTTTTTCCTTATAGCAGATTTGAGATCTTCTGTAAGCCTATCACTCACAATCTCAAACCTCTTTCTACTTAAAGTCAATTGATATTTAACTACAATTAGCTCGTTCACTTCACTTTAGATTAACAAGGCAGGAGCACTCATCATTTTGAGATGACTGGGCTTGTTTAGCCTGAAGAAAAGGAGGCTGAGGGGAGAATGTCTAGCTTTCTAGAATGACCTGAAAGGAGGTTGTAGCAAAGTAGGGGTTGGTCTCGTCTATCAAGGAACAAGAAATAGTATAAGAGGAAGTGGCCTCGAGATGCACCAGGAGAGGTTTAGACTGGAGAAAACTCTCTTCCCCAAAAGGGTTGTCAGACACTGGACCAGGATGCCCAGGGAAGTGATGTAGTCCCCATCCCTGGAGGTATTTAAAAGCTGTGTATATGCAGTGCTGCTGTAAGTGGTTTAGTGATGGGCTTGCTAGTGCTAAATTAACAGTTGACACAATGATCTTAAGGGTCTTTTTCAACTTAAATGATTCTTTGATTCTATGGTTCATAATTTACAGTAGAAGATACACTACAGAAGTTTGGAGCTGTTCTTCTCTGGGTATAAACCTGACTTCATAGGCATTATTATACCGATTATTTTCTGTTAAGTAATTTCTAAAATGAAAAAATGCTTTAATTGCTCTCTGTGTTCCGTCTGTATTCAGAGGTTATGACAGAATTTTTTAATTAGTCTTTTTCTCAGCAAAATACATTCACCCATGGACAATAGCAATTATAAATAGCACTGGGGTAACATATGGCCACTGAAAAACAACTCAAAACACTTATCTAAGGAGAAGATGGAAAGGTGGACCCTACATAAGGTGATTCATACTATATGACAAGTTATGTGAATCACACTGTAGAGAAAATATTTCTGAAAAATATGAAAATTTAAATAGGAGTTAATAAGGTGTTTGAGCATCTCTCTGGTGATATAATTTCATGTAGTAAAAGGTCTTTAATATAACAAAAACAAAAGAAAAATTATTTCCTTAAGTCAGTAAGATTCAACAAGCACATCTGGAAGCTAGAAATATTCAGATGAGGAATAAATAGCAATATTGTGAAACTATTGATAATTAACCAGGAAAAAAACTTACTCTGACAGGTCGTGCCTTCTCTGTCACTTGAGAGTCTTGAGATCAAGTTTAGATAACTTTCTAAGGGTTATGCCCATCAAGAACCTCTAAACTAAAATCTACTAGGTAGGTGATCAAACTACTCTGCCTTAATTTCTTACATGCATAGTCTGAATTTCAACCTTTCTGAACACAGTGAAAGAATTTTGTTTAATGTACTGGGGCCAGTGTTAATTTGGTATGTTATGAAGACTCCTATACCTACACAGACTTTTACTGAATAAAGAATATTAGTTACAGTACAGTTAGATAAAGACAGGAGAGAAGGGAACATGGGTGCAAGGCAGTAGACATCATGACCGGAAAAAATGAAATCACAAACCAGTAAGTGCTTCACACTAAGATACTTAGTGCTGTTAAAACATTTTGAGAACATCACACAAAGCCAGATTCTGAGAAGAGAAATTAGAAAGAAATTACAGTCATACTTTCACAAAGTGGTACAGAGAGCTCCTTTTCAAATGTGATACTATGGAAAAACCTACATAATGATCATGGGAAAATGATTGAGTTAGTGCTATAAAATAGGATGTGATTTTCATTTGTCCATTCTTCAATTTTAAATCAGAAAGACTCAAAGATCATTGATATATTACTAAATAGCATTTAAATTTATAAAGAATATTTTAATAGGTTTTCATCTGGTAAGGCAATATATAAAAGGAATTTTTTTTTGTGGTGCTTCTTGATTTTTTGAAGGTCGAAAGTATTATGAAAATAGAATTGTCTACAGAATTGCAGTCATAGGAACATTAATAAGATTTAAAATTTTCTTGGATTGAGTCTTTTGCAACTATATTTTGGCTTTTAACACATGAAAGACTTGGTACACATAAAATTGAAAGATATGTAACTGTTAAATCTTTAAAAATATCCAGTATAACAAACAAAATCATCTCTTTTATAAGATCAGAGACAGGACAACATAGGGACACACTCCTGAAATACATCATGACAAGTTTTTACATGGTCAGACACCAACAAAATTGTTTGAATTAATTGAATTTAATTTTAATGTACATTCCATATCGTACCAGAATAATATTAATCTAAGAATCACATATATTCTGGATATTGAACTAAAAATAATAATAAAAAATGTAAACAATGAATATTTAAAAACAGAATTAAAAGCATTTAAAAAAAACCAACCCAAACCTAAACTTATTTTTCCCTAATCTTTGGTACATGAATAAAACACTTCACACTTGTTTTGACATATTATAGGAACAGCAGAAAACAATTACAAGTATTTTTACCATTTTTCTATTTCCTATTAGAAAATTTCAGGGAACTGTTAAAACCAAAGACTGCTTAAAATATTTTTATACTAAGGAGGGGAGAAATAAATAAAATTTCATTTTTGTAACTTCTTATGCCCACATTTTTTTTTTCATATTGTTACTCAAATATCTGTAAGAGATTATAGGAAACAAGCCTCAGTGCAGCCCCTCTCTACGCTGATAATAAGTTTCACATACAACTTTTCTTACTACAACTATTACTTAGAACTGACAAAATTATAGTGTACAAAATGGTATGGAGCCACATGTGAAGTGGCAACCTGGGAAATGACAAAACATGCCCATGCTTCTTTCTTCCTGTTCCACACTGTTTTTTTAGAATGGCTGAACTTCTGCCTATTAAAATATAAAAGTAAAGCTACAATACATTTTGCTGGCATTAGTGAGCTAAGGTGATTGAGTATCTCCAGGTGTACGGATTACCATCAACTATAAGTCTTAGTTGCCCTGTCTGCCTCAGTTCTTTCACAAATATAAATCTGGATTATTTGCAAGCCCCCGTTCTGCCACAGCCTTTCTGTAGCCAATGCCAAGCAGTATGGGCAAAGAGAGCTGTGGCTGAAATACCGCATCAGGCATGGCTCAACAGATGCAAGTCAGTCACTTGAGTGTTAATGGGAGAGCATGGCTAAAGCATTTGGATGGTGATGGTGTTCCTCTGCCTTTGAGATTTTTTGCTGCTTCTTGTAGCCATTTTGCCTCTTACATAGGGCCAGGCCAGCAAGCCAGATGGTCATAATATCTGATAAATGTTTTGGGTGAATGGAATGAATACTGCTGTGCATTGACAACTGAGCATCTGATGTCAAAAGTAATCTGTGTATACAGAATAACTAGGAGAGAGGGAAGTATAATTGCAGGAGAGAGAGAAACAGGGCTAGGGGTTTCTACAAGAATGATAATGAGAATGATTAAGAGATGAAATAAAGCCCTCCTCCATAAAAGGAGATTGAAAAGAATAGCATTATTTTCCAGATAAATTAAACAAGCAGGAGGGTACATAATAAAGAGTTAAAAAAAAAAAAAAAGCTCTGTGGCAGGAGGAATGGGACTACTGTTCCCCCTGGCATAAAGGAGACCTTCAATCAAACAAGAAGAGATAATTGCTGATTATTTCTAGACAATGAATAATTAGGCTGTGCAATACACAGCTGCATGATACAAAGGGAGACTGGACAGTTATATGAATAATAACACTACTGACTTAATGATCCAAGTTTTGTGTAGGGACATAAAACCCTGTAATTTAAACTAGTGTCTGTTAGAAATTAATATTATTTTTGGAAGTAAGCAAGCTTTTTTATCTTTTGTAGCATGTATCTTTTTGTAGCTACTTCTCTGCAACTAGTGTTGAAGACAATAGAAGACGAGGTGATCCATGGATTTGATACCTTATGACTTAAACTGTACCCTCATGCTACAGCATATTTCACCACAGTATGTGACAGACTTCTAATTTTGGGTACTGTTCATTGCAAATATATTGCCCTGGGAGCAAGATGTGAAATGATCTAGTTCTGGAGGAATTATGCAGAACCTAATAATTTTCTATTAAGTCTCAAACTCTTAACTGCTCCTCCACCATCAGAGACATAGGTATCTTCAGAGGCAGCACTTTCTGTCACAAATTTTATAACTAATAGGGAGTACCTGTGCTAGAGATACAGAAACCAAGCCTTAAAAATTTTCACAGTCCTTTTCTTTCAACTTAATGGGCTGGCACTTCTACATTGCTCGGCTGGCTGATGGTTCCTCTGTCCTGATCTGATCCCTAGGCCACTGAAGTGAGTTTCTGATCTGCCTTCTACTGGTGTTCAGAAAAAGTCAAGTTCTGTACTGCATGTACCTCCAACATGCTGCACACAGAGCTAATGTTTGTGAGCTGAGCCCAGTCTTAATAAACTCTATTTTTCCTGTTGTTGCTATTTTCACAGTCCAACAGTTCCAGGAACTGCATTTCAAATACCAATTCCCTTCATGGTGTGTTTTTGCCCAAATACTTTTGTTTCTATAACTCTTCTTGTTCAGCAGAACTTTATGAGTCAGAAAGCAACAGGGAGATGGAATGTAGAAGATCTGTCCTTTCAGGGATAAACATTGTCAATTATGAGTCATGCTCTTGTTAGACAACTGTAACGCTGCCACTGCTTGGACAAAAGCAGTAGAGCAGTCTAGATCCCTGAGGATTAGTAGGATCTTTGGATAGTGAAGCACTTACTAAATTGGCAGTCCTGTGCACCACATTGGCTTTAACCCTGTAGGAGTCCCATGAGCATCACTGCTGTAGAGTTAATCAGCTGGCAAAATTTCAGAGTGCTCTTGTCCTTGAGTTACCTAAAATGCTGGGTTTTGTCCCTGCTCCTTAAAGCAGCCTTGCCACAGGGAAAGTTTTGGACCTCTTCTTAATAGTGTAGAGAGAATTCTCTACTTCAGCATATGAGAGTGGGTTAGTGAGGAGACCTCAGGAGACATAGGAGAGTGGCTGAAGCAGAGTTTATTAGAGTATTATTACGGGTCATATTTTTAATCCTTCCTAGTCCAAGAGCTCACTGAAATGCCACAAAAAGCACAAGCATGTTAACATCCACAACCTCCTCTATATGACACTTTTTGTCAGTACTGCATAATGTTAATCATAATGTTAATCACTTACGTTGCTGAGGGAGGTTGCAGTACCTCCCTCATTGGTGGTATTAAAAAAAACATCTGGACATGGTCTTGGACAACCAGCTTTAGGTGGCCTTGCACATGGGCAGGGGGACAGGATGGATTGGAAAGGTGACATCCAGAGTTCCCTTCCAACCTTAACCATTCTGTAGTTCTATTGAGGCAATGTCAGGGCAGTTAATTAAAATAGTTTACTTATAAGCAGCATTTCTTGTCTTTTTATCAGAACCATTTACTATATATGTTATGATAAATACAAGGTTAGAGCCCAATGTCTGTGTTAAGACCCCTCAGTCTTGTAACACTAAGACCAGACTAGTGAGGTTGACAGATTTAAGAATTAGGGATAACTATATCCTACAGCCCCTTCCATATCAACTGCACATACCTTGACATTCAGTTATACAATGCTACTACATAAAGTCAACATTTTCCCCATCATGAGACAGGTAAAATCTAAGTAGCTAGGAACCCATTATTTCTACTGTTTACTTCATCCCTGAAGAAAAAGGGCTGCAGGCAGGAGACACAATTACTTGTCAGAAAGTATGACTTCCAATTCAACTCCTTTGGACAAAATCTAGTAGACTAAGTGTGCAGCCTTGAACCACTCAGCCCTAGAGGCAAGCATACAATGGCATAAAAATTACCCTGAGCCACAAGAGAGTAGTACTGCACCAAAATGCTATTTGGTCCAGCATCAGGACCTAGAAAACTATCGCCCTACATAGTTACCTAGCACCTTGCACTGGAGAGAACACTGTTCTATAATAATGGGAACTTCCAAATTTTACTTCTTAAGTAGTAATTAATTTTTCAAAAACAGAAGGCATGTACAGAAGGTGGAATGTTTTCACTTACTCTAATCAAAACCACATTTTCATACATTTTCTGTATACTTAGAAACAAATGAATGAGATCTCTTAGGAACACATCCTGGCTACTATATAAAATCAGTATTTTTCAGAAGAAAATATTTGCAACAAAGTTGTCATTTAATTGGAATCATCTGAGCCAAATTTGTTTTGAAAGGTTGAAATGCACAGGTTTTCTTGATGGAAATTAATCTCCCAGTAATTTGATGCAAGATTCGAATATCTGAACACTACTTTGTTGAGTCTGTATTCAGATTATACTGAATACAGTGTAATCTGGTTTTCTGGACTGAGGATTAGTCCTTGTTTCCCAATACTTTCCTGTCATTCTATGTATCATCTTGAATACTGGTGTTCATCTTGACTACTGTGTTCAGTTCGGGGCCCCTCATTATAGGAAAGACACTGAGATGCTGGAATGTGTCCAGAGGAGAGCTACCAAGCTCATGAGGAGTTTAGAGAGCAAGTCGTATGAGGAGAAGCTGAGGGAGCTGGGTATGTTTAGTCTGTAGAAGAGGAGGCTGAGGGGAGTCCTCATTGCCCTCTACAACTACCTGAAAAGAGGTTGTAGAGAGGTGGTGGTTGGCCTCTTCTCCTTAGTAACTACTGACAGAACCAGAGAAAATAGTCTGAAGTTGCATCAGGGGAGGTTTAGACTGGATATTAGGAAGAAATTCTTGACAGAAAGAGTGGTGAGGCACTGGAACAGCCTTCCCAGGGAGGTGGTTGAGTCACCATCCCTGGAGGTATTTAAGAAACGGGTAGACCTGGTGCTTCAGGACATGCTCTAGTGGCAGGCATGTAGGGGGGTATTTTGTGTTTTTGAAGTTGTGTTTGATCAGGGTATTTAGGTGCTTTTTTGTTATGGGTATGGTTGGACTCAGTGATCTAGGAGGTCCTTTCCAACCATGAATATTCTGTGATTCTGTGATCCTAAACAAGATAATTCCCCATGCCTCTCCTTTTAGACATTCTTCCATGTCATTGTATTTTCTGTTCAGTTTGTCTTCTATCCCACATGGTGTTTTGTTTCACTTGCCATCAATCCAGTATTTATAGTATACACCATTGCCTTTAGGCTATGATTTCTGTCTTTTACAAAGTACACATAGTCCTGACAGAAGAGCTCCAGAGTCCATTATTGATTATCCATCATGATCACAAAATATGTACCTAAAAATATATAAACATAGCACAAATTGGGGGAAAAGGGGGAGTAATGTACTTTCAAGAGCAAGACAAGGGGGAAGGAGAGGAAAAGAAGCCATATGCTCCTTTCAAGCCTTATAAGACTTTATAAAAAACTATAAATAAGAACTTGATTTCAGTGGGAATTTTTGGCTGCTGTTGTAATATAAGTAGTAAGTACCATTAGATATACAATCTCAAGTTATGTGTCTGATTTAGTTTTTTTAGCCTATAAATGTGGCCCTGATAATATTTTATTTACTGATTTTTAAAGCATTTATAATTAGCTGCCAGAGCAGTTTTAGCCACTGACTGGAAATCTCCCAGCAAGGTCCCTATAAATAAACGGTTCAATAAATCATAGGATCTTCTCTCCATGGAAGGATTTGCTATTATGAGAAGCAATTCCAGTAGCAAATAGCTAGAAAAATCACATTTATTTATTAAATAGGAAGAAGACAAAAAAAAGTATTTAAGACATTATACTTGCTTAAACCTTACCATTTTTTAAATTCATGATCCCTTCTTCTACAGAAAATTATAAAGAGATGTATATTATAAAGATGGGTTTTTTTTAATCATGTTTATGACATTAAACAGTGTTCAGAGTACAAATGTGGCTCTGTATCAAGGCTTAACATGCTTACTGCATGTATACACAAGTACTACTCTAAGTTATATTAAAGCACATGTGCCTCAAAAAGATCAATACCAGAAAGGAAAATAAAAGTGGCTCTCTTTTTTTTCCAGATGTGTCTAGGTAGGTCAGCAAAGATGGGATTTGAAGAATTGTGGTGAAAAACATTTCCCATGTCCCAAGGAAATATGCGCTGCAGCATAAATATTGAAGAGTTGTGAAAAGTCTGCATTTTTTTTTCCCAGCTTAGTAAAATAAGTGAAGATACAAATTAAGTAGTAATGAGATAAAAGCAGCAAGTTTATAATTTGTAATAAGCTCTCACCAGATCTACACATAGTAGAAACACCTTAATAATGCAAAGGTCCCTTAACATACCTGAAAAACATTCAGCACGAGTCACACAGTGAGATATTTTGTAAGAGCACAATTATCTGTGAACGTACCAAGTCTGAACTAGTTCTTTTCATCCTTGGCTCTGAATACAAGGAATTGTTTGTCTATGCCTTTTCATGCTGTTCATTCTTTCCAGAAATGCATGCTTTTCACTTAAGCACATGTCAAA
Organism: Chloroceryle aenea; assembly: GCA_013399075.1. Lineage (NCBI taxonomy): Eukaryota > Metazoa > Chordata > Aves > Coraciiformes > Cerylidae > Chloroceryle > Chloroceryle aenea. The sequence continues at coordinate 535,269 of VWZY01010819.1, forward strand.
ACACACATACCCACAAGTGTATGCACACATCTATAAAAATGCTGGGCTACAAAGACCCTTTTTGGCAGGGAATTTGGAGCCATAGAGCAGAAGGAAATAAACTGTGTATTTCAGTCAAAATTTAGGCATTAGGTCAGGGTAGATTTTTTTATCAGAACTGAAGACACGTAGTGGTGGTAGTGAGGGCCCATGTTTGGCCATAGTGGAGGAGGCTTGATTTTGCCCTACAGAATATAAGTTGTCATCACCACCTCTGTAGCCTTTACGCAGCCTCCCAGTGAGCTCTGGCAGCAGTTAAAACAGGTTTTATCAATCTTCCACTCATCCATAGTCACTGCTAACCCCACCTTCACCTTAAGAAGTGAAGAGCTATCAAATCTCCCACTTCCCTCTCACCAGCAGAGCTCTACATTGCAGCCCATGAGCCACATTTCTCTCTAATAAACACTTTAGCCTGTGAGGTATCCTGAGGGTGCTGAAGCAGCAAATACAGGCAGCCTAGTAGCACTCAACAATGTCAGAAAGGGCACAAACAGCAAAGGAAGACAGATTCAGCATAACCACACTTGCCTAAAAGGTATTATGGTTTGAATAGGTCTAGAAGGGTAGGAATAAGTAAAAAGATTGACATATTGTCTATTGTTTTAATCCTTTCAGCACCATCTGCCATCCCACCATGTCTGCTTCTTGTTCCTCAGCTATAAGCCTGGTGATCATTTCCTCTGTATTGAAGGCAAAGATGATATGAAGGTAGCTGACAACATTTGGGAACTGTGATCAGGACTGTTCATACAGTTGCTGAAGATACTGTTCCTTACTCTTCCAGTTGGGGTGGAAAAAGGCTCTTGCAATATCACACTGACAATGTTTTCTATGTTCTTCTGCTTATTATCTGCATCTTCCTACTTGAATAATTGCAGCAGCATCAAACAAAGGCTCCACAGCCACAAAGAAAGAATTCTAAATACCTGAGCTTCAGGAAACAGTTCCAGTAATCTCTTTCTAAGAAATTAATCAGTTCCCTTATTTTCCAGTCTGGGAAGGAGGGCAATTTTCATGTTAGTTCACACAACTAACATTTCAACAACTCTACACACCAAACTTCAACAAATTTTAACTCAGTTCCTATTATGAAAGATTCATATTGCCTAGGGAGCCCTTCCACAAAAGGTTCAGGTGTGTTGTAAATATATATATATATATGTGAGGTAAATGTGACATATTTTTATCCAGGTAGCCTGCCTAGACAGAACTCAACTTACCAATACGATTCTTTTGTTCACTTTAGTTATGTATAACCAACTATGTGCAAGAAATCAAAGCAGACTGGTAGAGAACTCTGGTAGAGAACTCTACTCTGGTAGAGAACTTCCCAGGAACCCATGCTTTTCATCCACATATTATTGGTCACTCAATGGGCAAGTGAAAAAGCAGGGAAACCTCTTGAGAAAAGAAAGTGTAATCTGAGTGCCAACATCTTTCTTAATAAGTACGTAGCAATTTTACACAGAAACTGGGCACCATAATGAATGTCAAATAAACCAAAATTGCTGTATAAAGTGGACAAGCAGGCATTTGACGAAGCTCTGAGTGAATGGATACTAGCCAAGAGCCAGTAACAAAACACCCAGTGATACTTAAGTGAAGTGTACACATGGGGTTGAACTGTCAAGTCTGTGCTCTTTTTTGCACCAAAAGAGCTGCTGTTTTGTTGAACTTGCTGCAGCTGCATGACTTCATGGCAGGAGAAGGTGTTCTGCATACCCAGTGTTGATTCCCTCAACTTCAGCTGATTACTTTGCCAATCAGTCAGATGCAATTTACAAGCAGTTTTAAGATTGCTCATCATTTCCTACAACTGGCATGCTGACTTTTTGACAAAACAACAAATTATGACCTACACCAATCAACAGCAGAAACCATTTCCAAGCCTTCTTCCTTTGTTAAGCACTGGTATGTATCTCACTTTTTCTTCCTGAAGAAGTTGTCTACCCTTGGTCAGTGGAAATGGACACAATAGAAGCTCATAGACACTGCTAGGATGAATTTTTGCACATATATATACTTACCACAATATAACAGTGATAAATTGAACCTTCCTAAGTTCCATTGTTTCCCAATGCAATTAATAGAAAAATAGCAAACTGCTCTGAGAGGCAATACTAGGGTGTTGCTCAGATTTCCCTGTCTGGAAGCCACCATGGATGGAATGGATGGAAAAAGTCCAGTCTTGGATGGAAAAGTTTTTCATTTTTCTTTAATGTCATGATATCATATACCTTAGTATCATGTAATGGTCATGATGGATGCTGTTGAGTACATGATCTGCTGCTTTCAGAAAACCTAACCTAAGACTTCATGGAGGAAGGGCCTGATGGTCATATTCACATTCCTTTTATCACAACTACTAGTATGGCCCTACACCAAAGGTTAAAATATTAACATCTCGAGTACAGCTTATTGCATTAAAGGTTGTCATTCCTTACAACAGCATAATCTCAGCTGCAAGTGCCACATGAAACAATAGCAACCTGAAGAGGTTAACCTGGCACCAAAGATCTGACAAATCCACATTAGAAGTGGACAAAAATTGTGAGAAACTGCTTCTATATTTGACCAAGATAGAGTGTTCTTCTAAGATCTTAAAATGTTTTGTAGTTTCATATTGAAAAAAACATGGTACTATTTTCTACTGCATTCAAACTGATGGTCATTCACTGGGTGAGGAGTTTACATATGTTAAGAGGGGATTTTCATCTGAACTGTTGGGTAATGAACATACACAAATGTCTGTGCTATTTTATTCTAGTTTCTTACCCCTTTTTTCCTGAATCTCCATTTGCCCTGCTTAGAAAACTTCTTCCATATACTAATGATTTAGTTTACCTTAACTGATATTTTTTTTCTTTTAAAGGTGATCAAGGCTCTGGCAGACAAGGCAAAAGATTAAAATCCCTTACTCAATTGTACCTTAGTCCTCTGATCTGTTTTTGGAATTGCCTCGTAATCCAGGAAATGCCTTGTACAATAAACATCAGGATTTATGTTGCAGACTCTCTTAAATCAGTTGGACTTGAGCCAAAAATACTTATTCAGGGGTATTAAAACAATTCAATACACTGGTAAGTATTTGGGACATCTGCTTTATTTGCTGCAGGTGCTTCAGTCTGGAGGTATGCCAGGTAAAGATCTCTTATAATGCTCCTTCACCTTATGTAAACAAGGACACATTGCTTCAATGTATATAAGGATTGGGAGAACCAGAGCATCAGGATGCTTCAAACACTGAGGAAAGCTCCAGTGACTGTAGCCTTCCTGAACATCAGCTATAGCAACAGCAGCTGGGGCTGTGGTCAATAAGACATTTTTCTAACAGAATGTTAAGCAGCTTTCCTTTACAGTCATTATGCAGTTGACTGATTCAGATGTTTTTGTATAATTGTCTTGTTTGATGAGGAGTTCATTCTTGTCTTTGCATCAAAGATAATTTCTGTGACAACCATATGGATGGGACTTGTTTGTTAAAAAGCCCACCCCTATCATGAAATGTTTTTTGGAATGAGAAACATTTCTTTTTTATTTGAAGAAGAGATGGAGTCAGTGAGAAAAATATCCTTTGTGTTTATGAGTAGTCTAACCAGGTATCTTTTTTGGTTTTGTCTGTTGACTTAACCTAGGATGCAAATTTTGCATACAATTATGCAAAAGTAATATGATGCCTTGAAAATCATTGTACAATAAAACCAAAAATATCTAACATAGAATAATTTACTGCAAGAATGGGAATCTTGCTGCTGCAGACAAGTATTCAAAATAATGCATTCATGTCCCTGTGACAAAGCTTTTAAATCTGCATGATAAAGAAAGTTTATAACAACATAACTTAGGATAAAACAAAAGAAAGCATGGAAAGGAGATGTTGTCACAGGGTGAAGCCTGTAATATTTTTGTATTAGCCTTTAAAAATGTTCACAGTTTTGGTATTTAGAGAAGAGATTGCGACGTCAAGATGGTTGAATGATTTTCCCATCCTTCATATTTTTGTGTGGTATGATCTTGGGCAAGTCAGTTAACATTTCTGTGTCTCAGTTTCATACGGGTAGTACAGGAATACTTCCCCCACAAGTAAATATAAAATAGCCACGTATGCTTAAAAGCACCTCAGAAGAGAAGGAGTAAATTCTCTATCAATATAACAGGATCAAACATGTCACTAAGCTAAGTAAGGACGTAGTCAACCGTGTTTCAGTCATAATGCACACACACATACCTGTAAGGAGAACACCTTTACAGTCACATCAGTCCTTCTGCTGACTCATTTAAAACAACTGTTCAAAGGGAAAATGAAAAATAGTGGGTCTCAACTTTGAGTGTCAAGAGGCTTTGTCTGCTGTTTTCCAAGGACCCTTTCTGCAATATCAAGAAAATACCAGGCAAGATACATCTTTTCTGTATACTGTGTACAGGCAGCCTGTTGTCCTGTCCTCTCTCAGAAGAGGATTGTTGCCACCACGCAAGAGTTACATATAACTATTAAAAAGTATTGAAGTACTAAAGCATGTCTTAATTTTATCTGTCTTAAAATGTAATGACATAACAAAGGTGTGGGCTTATGCTAAATTTCCAAAACAAGGAGTATTCAAGTTTCTTTATTAATAGTTCTAACATCAAAATCCACATTAAAATATGTAGCTTTTCAAACTTTCTTATATTACTGTACTGTTGTACAGTACAATGTAAAAACATCTATAGCTCACATGCAAGCCACTGCAGAGCACTTTACTGTACAAGTATTTTAACATTGAAGTAAATTTTTTTTCTGACCCTAAGTTCTTTCACTCCCCAGTCTTTGATACACCAGCTACAGTATATTTCAAATGAACACAATGCCATTAATTATTTCTACTGCAACGAATGACATAGGCAAGCCATGAAAATATTGACATCAGTGATAATTCTACATCTTCCCATACTTGGCACTTGAAAATTGTTCCCGCCTTACCACAATGAGGCACTCAATTTGATGAAACCTGCAGTTGCTATTGTAAAGTGAAAAAATAAACCGGAGAAAAATGGAAATCAAGAAACCAGTAATACTGGAAAAAACCCCTTGTAAATATGCATGAGGCAAAAAATCAATTAATGGAGCTGAGATTTTCCAAGAAATCTTCAGTTCAAGAAGAAAACACCTATTTTTTTTCCCTCAATGTGTAGTTTCAACACACTGAAGTGAAAAAGGCTGTTATCTACTCATAACTTACTCGATAGAAGGTGACTCACACGGGGAAGAAGCAATAAAAAAACCCCAAACCAACCAAACCAAACCAAACCAACCAACCAAAAAAACAAAACAAACAAAGAAACCCAAACCAACCAAACAAAACAAAACAAACAAACAAAACAACAACAACAACAAAACAAAACAAACAAGTAAAGCTCTTGTAAATAAATGTATAAAAAAAAACTACTTAAAGGTAGCCATAAACTTGATAGAAATTAAAACTACTCAGAAATCATTCCCAAAACATTAATTGGAATCAATATGTGGTTGTGAAAATATTTGAAAAACCTAAATAATTACAACACTTAATTTTGTTGTCTTAAAGGAAAGTAGGAAGGTCAAATAATTAAATTGTCTTAAAGTGAACAAGAAGGGTAAGATCTGTAGCTTTTAAATATGTTGGAGTAGAACACAGACAAGTGTGAGAAAATAAATTACTCAGTGTCAAGAAAATTAAACTCAGAAAAAAGAACACTACACAAATTGACATTTCTTGAAGCACTTAATGTAAGCCCCTAACAAAGCAAATTACCAGCAAAATGAAAATTGATAATTTGCTTTGCTCAAGTGATTTGCAATTCATCACATATTGTGGAAAATTGTATCCTAATTCACAAATTCACTGGCAATTACCAAAGACACAAGACATATTGAACCATGTAGGGGAAAATGCTGTTTAGTCCCTAGTGAGGTAAAGGAGATCCTTTCATTTGCAAGTTGTTTTTTTGTTGTTTTGTTGTTTTGTTTGTTTGTTTTTTCTGGCAGGCAGCATTACTAGGGAGAAAAAAAAAACCTATAATCACCCTTTAAGAGTGCTCTTGCATTTCATTGTCTAGCCTTCCTCTAATATTCAGCCATGTGCACACCACTCCATCCCATCTAGCATATACTTATCCTTAGATGGATTAGCATGGCCCTGGGAGTAAGAGACTTAACCGAAAATAGCAGAATGTCAGCATTAATTTTAATAGCTTAAATTGATACAAACTCTGTTCCAAGGATTAATCCAAAAGAGTCTGCTACATTCAAAGAAGGCACCAAAACTCTTGCTGGAACTGTGTAAAACCCCCATATTTCACATTTGTACCAGTTCCCCTTCCCCATGAGAGTCTTCTGGCCCAGACCACACTGCAGTTTCTGCTACATGATATCATGCAGTAAAATGCATTGAGGAGAGAAGTATGGACTTGGAGAACTGTGTGCAAAATAATAATAAAAAAATCCATTAGTTGGAGAATATGGCACTTACTACACATGTGCTGTGGTATGTTATATATAATATATATAAAAATAATATAAAATAATAAATATATATAATACACTATATTGGTGACAGCTCACAGAACACCCGTTTAATTAAGGAGTGAAGATAACGATATATAGGCAGACAATAAATCAGACAACTTCATAGGCAACAGGGATTAGGGATGCACATCCACAATCCCTCAACTGTGATGCTGGGATTTCGAGGAAGCCTGTGATTGGGTTAGTATATTCTCCCTGTTTAATGTGTCTCATCATCTCTGGCAGAACAGTGATCTAGCTGCAGTTTTGTGCAAATTGTGGGTATTTTACATGTGAAATCTCACCCTAAAATTATAAGGCTTATTGGTCAGAGACTCTCTGTTACAATATATGTGTGTCCATGTCGGCCACAATTCATCACCAGGACAGATTCAGCCCCTTTTAATTCCTAAGTAATGTAAATAGGGCATGTGGTCTCCAGATAGAAGACAAAATCTGATCTCTCTATTGCATCTAATATTCCCTACAACATCCTTCCTTCCTTGAAAAACTACCAAGTTTATCTGGAACCAACTGTTTCTCAATACTTTACAGAAGTGGAAAAAATTCACAGGGTATCCTCATAAAACTTCCTCAAGGAAAGAGGGTAACCTCCTGTTACTTCCCACTTTGTTCAGAAATTACCATGAAATTTCACCAGCAATCAAGAATAGCTGGAAGGAGACAAAATTAACCATGTATTAAAATAGAAAAAAAGCCAAACAACAAAACAAAAACCACAGTCCAGGCAGGAGTAACAACGTGACCTCCAAGGATGCCTTCCCAATATACCTGAGCCAGATGATCCAAGTCTGACTTTGCATATCTGCCAAGGATCAGGTTCCACCAACAACCCAACAATCATCACACAGCTAACAGGTGGCAAGTCATGCCTGAAGTTAACCAAAGTCAACTGAAGTCAATAAATCAGAACTAGCAAAGACCAAGGCTGAAGAGGTGTATATCTATATGATAACTTGGGTCACAGGGCTGGGCTTAAATGGGACTCCTGAGCAACAGGCAGAGGGTGTCTGGGTGGTGGTCCCAGGTGGGCCTGGGCAGGTCACTGAAGGTCTATGAATACACTCAAGGCCCTTGAAAACACAATACATAACTCAGATGCAAGAGGCTCAAATCAGTATGTGCAGGAAGCAGCTTGTTCTGTGATATACCAGATAGATAACCTTATCTGAAGGTCTATCTGGCTCCGCTTTACAGCATAGATTATTTTTCTTCATTATTTAATAACAGTTCACAAAACCTTGCATATTGTCTTCCCAGATTACAAATATCCATATCTCTATGGGGAGGAATAGATAGCACAACTTCACTCCGAGCATCTGTAGATAAGCATACATAATGCACCATTTTGGCATAATAATTCCAATAAACAAGGCCAGTGTTATTTCATTCTGTTTTCCCAACCTCAGACAGTTATTTTAAAAAGCAAAAACAGAGTAACTTGCAGAACATTTACTATAAAGAAAATACAGTTACTTATCATACTACTGAAGACAGTCATTGCATTTGTATAAGATTTTAAAAAATTTATTATTTCTTTGCCTCTCTTTGGGTTTTTGAATCTTTGTTTAGGAACAGAGAAAGTAAGTACTGTTTTCATTTAAATTACTCCAATCTCCTGCTCTTTCATTACAGATATGTTTCCTGTTTTGTTCATATCCAGGAAAGCTGTGATTGATTGGAGGATGCTATCTTTATTCTCAGCCCTCAGGATAATTAACCCTGAAACACACAATCAAGGCTTTCCCATTAGTACACTGTAGGGCTGTATTTCTGAAAATGACGTACACATTACCCTACAGTTATCCTTGACATTTCATTAACAGCAGGAACATATGTATATAGGGCAAGAGCTTACTATAGATTTATTTTTTTACACAAAGATCCCATTCTATACATTTCAGTGCAGCCTGTTTTGATAATCATAGTTTGGTGTGTTTTGTCTTGTCTTCCTGAGCAGCGGCAGACATCTGCAGGCTTGATACCTGCCTCTGAAGAGTACAGATGAGAGCCATCCTGGTCTGAAAGTCACATACCATTAAAGCAAAGTTCTATGCCTCTTATGCCCTTAAAAGAAAAAGGGATACTAACATGCATATGCAGCTCCCAGCTCACATCTGTGCTATATCTCTGTGGCATGTATTACCCCGTAATCAGACCGTTCTGAGATCCAGAGGTCTAACAGACTGGTCAATAGTGAGCACTGTAGCTCCTGCAGTCTATGTTACCTTTGGCGATTACCCTGCACTGTGTTCTGAGGTACTGATGGCATCAAGAAAGCAAGAAAAGAGTTCATAACCTCTAGTAGAAATGTTTATTCTTTGCAGAAAGCTGCTGGTAATATTATGCTCTGCAGGATAGCTAAACCATTGTGAAAAGGAAGAAGTCTGCAGGGTTTGACATTTTTTATTTTGTTATTATTTTCTTTCTTTACTGTCAACCTACATTGTGATACCAGCAGGACTAATCACTGGATTAGGTTGTTATTGCATAGGAAAGCTCAGTGTACACATTTGCAATTCTGAAGAGCTTGCAATGATCTAACTATGAAATTCACAGAGATACTGTCAGGTTTGGTGAAGGTTAGAATGAAAAAAAATGTATAATAATGGGAAGCCTGCTTTTTCTGTCACTTTTGTGTATTTCAGGCTTGTGCCATGAACAGTGAAAATGCAGTCTATTCTTAAAATTGAAGCTATGTATTAATATTAATAGTTATTACAAGACTATCTCTGGAATGAGGAACCCTGTTGTTAGTGTTCTGAATCTCATTTTTATCAAACTTCCCAGAGAAAGATCACATTAGAAACGAGTCATACACCATTAGTTTCTTGGTATAGTGATTTCTCATAGGAAAATAGTCATTACAGTGATGGGAATTAACACATTAGAATACAGCATAGATAAAACATTTGTTTGTACTGCAGAAGAAATGGTGGATGTAAGAGTTCCCTTTTGCATAATGAGTTGGCTTGGTGGGAGCCCAAAATGAAGAGAAGAAGCAGAGTAGCTGGACAAGGAGCATAAAGGGAGATCAGACAACCAACCTATAATCAGACTGAGCTGCAGCCCTCTTGCTGCTTTTGAAATACATATTATAGAGTTTAGTAGACTAAAATACGTTCTCTAATGATCCTATAACACCAAATTTTTTTCAGATCAGTTTGCATTTTTAGATACTCATGGACAATGAAAGGACACTTCCCCATTAAATTACTTTTGTTTAATAGACCATTTATTATAGTTTGAGAAAGGTAATTAATATTTCAATTTATTCAGTGCTTCTCTAAAAACTGAAGGTAGCACATTCTTTATGATCATGAGGAATGAAGGCTCCACTTGAAGTTCGTTTTCTAAAGGACAGAGGAGAAGGAAAAAAAAAAGAAGGAAACAAAAATAAAGAAGAATAAGTGTTGAAAAGCCATAAAACATAATTCCTATCACCCATGACCTTACCAGAGCTAAGGATCAAAATGAGCTTTCAAGAATCATAGATATGAAAAGTGCTGTGTCCACTCTCATGAAGGCTGTGTAGTGCTTAAAGAGCATTAATAGGGGCCTTAGGATTTGCTGCACGTTGTGTTGAAATGTTGGGAAAAAAGGAAGTTTAAAGAAGTGAGACAGTAAACAAATCCATGCTTTAATGGAAATGATGCTAGTCAGTGTGGTAGTAACAACTTCTGATGTCAGACCAAAGCAAACCTGAATGGTAAAATAGGAGGACAATTTGCAGATGGCTTTAGAGATCCAAAGTTGTTTTGTTCATCAATTCTTTAAACAGATAGGTTTTTCATAACAGAAGAAACTTATGCCTCTAAGAAGGTAGCCAACATGTAAAACAAACTAGCTCTAATTTGTCATTTTCTGCCTATTTTCATGAGAAAGTCAGTTTAATGGAAACTGTGAAGAGACACGAGTTACTAAAATATGAAATCACAGAATTAGACTTTATCGTGATTCCTTGGCTCAGGACATAACTCCTACTGCAGTTTGTTAATTTTTCACTGGTTCACATGGGTTCACTGTAAATGACATCCACTTTAGAAGACTTTCTTTAATAATGAAGAAATCATGCTCATATGCTTATCTTAAAAGGTTCCTGTAACACTTGATTTTTCCCTGCTTTATTTTTTGTATGGTTATTTGACATTTACGTATCTTTGGAATTAAGGGTTAAAGTAATTTTATTCACACTTTAGCCTTACAGAACAGTCATTATCCAGGTGTTTAATACTTATAATGTTTACTACACAATGCCATTGTTTCTCTAGTACATTTGGTATTAACACATCACAATTCACTTCTCACCTTTCAAATTATTTGTGTTTATATTGATTTTTTCAAGTAGTTTACCAATAATTATTCATCTGAAGACCTCAGGATAATAATTCTGAAAGAAGACAATAGTTAGCTCATATTAGGTGATGCATGCATGTTTTTGCTTTGTTCAGAGGGATTCTGTCCTGTTTTAGAGAAAAGTAGATGATAAAGATTAACAGAAAATTTAAACCAAGCTAGAAAATCATGCTGAGAACTACTGAAGTTGTTAACATTTGAGAATATATTGAAAGATAAGTTCCTTTTCACAAAAACTCTGCAAAGGATTTTCAAAACCAGGCATTTTAATCTGTTAATCAATGTGATATTTGAAATCTTATTTTGTAAGGTTGGTAAGGATTTAGAGATATTGAGAACAATATATTTAACATCCATTGAATTGCATGTGTGATTCATCATCTGGAAAAATTAGGGAAAACTTTTTTTGGACTGCAAACAGCGATGTTTTAGATCTCAGACAGCTTCAGAGACACTCATCTCTAGACATACAGAGATTATTAACACCAGTATCTAAATGAAACATACATAGTCTTGAGGAGAAGGAGTTTGGTGTTTTGGTCAATGAGAAACTCAACATGAGTCATCAATGTGCACTTGCATCCCAGAAGGCCAACTGTATCCTGGGCTGCATCAAAGGAAGTATGGCCAGCAGCTCAAGGGAGATGATTCTTCCCCTGTACTCCACTCTCATAAGACCCCACCTGGAATACTGCATCCACTTCTGAGGCCCATCACAAGAAAGACACCAAACTGTTGGATCATGTCCAGAAGAAGGTTGTGAAGATGACCAGAGGGTTGGAGAACCTCACCTTTGGGAACAGGCTATGAGAGATGGCGCTATTCATCCTGAAAAGGAGAAGTCTCTGGGGAGACCTTATAGAGGCGTCCCAGTACATGAAGTGAACTTATAACAAAGATGGGGAAGGACTGTTTATGAGGGATTGTAGTGATAGGATGAGGGGTTAAGCTGGATGAGGGTAGATTTAGATTAGATATTAGGAAGAAATTCTTTACAGTGAGGGTGATGAGACACTGGAACAGGTTGCCCAAGAAAGTTGTAGATGCCCCCTCCCAGGATGTATTCAAGACAGGGTTGGACATGACTTTGAGCAGCCTGGTCTAGTGGAAGGTGTCCCTGCCCATGGCAGGAGTGTTGGAACTAGATGATCTTTAAGTTCTCTTCCAACCAAAACCATTCTATGATACCATAGTCAGTTGGAAGAAAACTAGGCAGGGTGACAGAGACGGAGGGTGATGAAAAGTGGGTTTACAAATATTGAAGTTTGAAGGAGTTCTTTGCATAATACCTAGAGACAAAGGATGTCTCAGGTATGTAAGGTACCTGGAGGATTTAACCACCTTAAGTATGTATTTTGATGCTTGGTTTATAACTCTAGGATTGAAAATATTGATGACAAGTCAACAGCAGCATTCCCCAGGATTCAATTCTAGGGATAGTACTGTTCCATACATTTAACAGTGACCTGGATGCAGGAGTAGAATGCACCATTAGCAAGATATTATCAATCTGGGATGTGTTGTTGACTCTCTAAAGGGGCAAGATGACTTGCAGAGGGATCTAGATAGACTGGAGCATTAAGCTATGATTAATGTTATGAAATTTAACAAGAACAAATGCCAGATTGTGCACCTAGCATGTAGTAAAACCATGCAGAAGTATAAAGTAGGAGAGGAGTGTCTGGAGAGCAGCCCTGTAGAAAGAGATCTAGGGGTGCTGGTTGACTGCAGGCTCAGTAATAGTAAGCAGTGTGTGCCCTGGCAGCCAAGAGGGCAAACTGCATCCTGGGGTGCATCAAACACAGAGTAACCAGATGGTCAAAAGATGTGATTATTCCACTGTGTGGCCTCAGCTGGAGTGCTGTTTGCAGTGCTGGGGCTCACAATTTAAGAAGGATTTTCAGGTGCTTTAACCTGTCCAGAGGAAGGCAACAAACTGATGAAAGGCCTGGAAGGGATTTCCTGTGAGGAGCAGGTTTTACAGGTTTTTGACTGTGTTTGTCTATTTTGTAGAAAAGGATGAGCAGTGACCTCATTGTTCTCTATAACTTCCAGAGGAGGTGACATGGAGAGAGAGATTCTGATCTTTTTTTTTCCCTCGTATCCAATAATAGAAAACATAGGAATGGCTCAGACTGGACATTAGGAAGCATTTCTTTACCAAGAGGGTGGTCAAACACTGAAGCAGGAATCCTAGAGAGGTGGTCAATCCCCTAAGCCTGACAGTATTTAAGAGGCATTTAGACAGTGTCCTTAACAACATGCTTTAACTTGGTTAGCACTGAAGTTGTCAGGCAGTTGCACCAGATGATTGTAGTAGATCCCTTCCAACTGAGATAGTCTAGAGAAGTCTAGTCTATTTTTTAAAAAAATATTTTTAAATCTGTTTGTGACTAAATCCTAATAGTAAACTTATGAAAGTGACTTTACCACTTCTGGAATTAAGCTTCCCTCTGAGCTACAGGGCTTGGATGGACCAGCTCAGGTCTGGGCCATGCACACCTCTCTGTAGTGTGAGACATTCCTGTCATGCTGCTCCGCAGACCTGAAATGCACAGTCATTGAACTCCTACCCATCTTGCTCAAAAAAGAACCAAACCAAACCACAGAGTAATACTACTTAGTTGTTTTAGTATATTACTG
>VWZY01010819.1:548908-614011 GCA_013399075.1 Chloroceryle aenea
ATGGTTTATCTCTTTTTTTTTTTTTTTTTTTTCAAAATATGCATTGAACATTTGATTTGAAATATGGGGAAATGATTCAGGCCTGTTTCTCTTCTGGCTGCATCCTAACCAATATATATATCCCATTGCATACATTAAAGCATCTCTTATGCTAGGAATGTTGTGCTGTGCTGTCAGATGCCTCTGCGCTGCCACTGTGTGTATGCTGAACTAGCTGAAATCTCTTAAAGGCATCTCGACACAAAACATCCCTTCTAGTAGGTAAAACGTTTAGTGGAAATCAGCCCTCATATTTCTACATCTCACTTTTATTTTTCCTTGCTTGTAGACTTAGACCTCTATTGGTAAAGTGAAATACTGAAAAATCCATCAATTACATAAAGGGTTTGTGTGGTCAAGCCCAGTGATGTGACTCAGCATTTTAATGCTTTACAGATATTTAATAAAAATTCTTCAGTTACTACGGTCTTTTCTCAAGGCAAAGAATTTTAGAATAAAATTATTAAGCTTGAAATTATGGCAATGAAAACACATGAGTGTGGTTTGTTTACAACTTGTCTACAAGTAATTGGTGTAATGCTCTTCTCTATTGTTTTTTCTTATTTACCTCTTAAAACACAATGTCATAAAAGTAAATCTGCTCCATTGGTTTCTACCATCTTAACAGCATGTTAGACTGAATTTTTATGTAGTAAACATGAAGCTTTTAATTTTCTGTTCTTCACTGCATTTACTACTCTTACAGGACCACCTTGTGTCACCTTTTTCCACCTTTTTTTTTAATTGCAATGTTATATACGGTGTTTCCTTAACTACTCTGTTTTGCCNTAGCACTGAAGTTGTCAGGCAGTTGCACCAGATGATTGTAGTAGATCCCTTCCAACTGAGATAGTCTAGAGAAGTCTAGTCTATTTTTTAAAAAAATATTTTTAAANTACAGATATTTAATAAAAATTCTTCAGTTACTACGGTCTTTTCTCAAGGCAAAGAATTTTAGAATAAAATTATTAAGCTTGAAATTATGGCAATGAAAACACATGAGTGTGGTTTGTTTACAACTTGTCTACAAGTAATTGGTGTAATGCTCTTCTCTATTGTTTTTTCTTATTTACCTCTTAAAACACAATGTCATAAAAGTAAATCTGCTCCATTGGTTTCTACCATCTTAACAGCATGTTAGACTGAATTTTTATGTAGTAAACATGAAGCTTTTAATTTTCTGTTCTTCACTGCATTTACTACTCTTACAGGACCACCTTGTGTCACCTTTTTCCACCTTTTTTTTTAATTGCAATGTTATATACGGTGTTTCCTTAACTACTCTGTTTTGCCATGCAGAAGTCCTGCACCTAGAAAAAGGAAGAGCAGAGCCAAGAACAAATAGTGACCCTCACTGCTAGTAAAGCAAAACATTTCAGTGATGAGGAATTTTGAATGAGAGAGAACATAGTAAGCTGAGACTGTCAGGGTCACATTCCCTGCCAAAGCTCAAAGCTACCATAAGAAGGTCATCTCTAATGTGAAGAAATTTTGTGGAAAAGGGATGCCTTTTAAGGTCTATAAAAGAAACCTTTACCAGTGTGACTGCTGTGACAGACCAGTAAAATGTTTTTGCCAATGAATGAGTTATGACACAGAACATTAAAAAGATGTCAGGATGATCTTACATGACACAGTCAGACAATGCAACTCAGTCAAATCAATTACTACAGCCCACTTCAGAGGTCAACTTGTTGCCCTCACTATGATCCAGGTCTACACTGCAACACTACACACAGGGAAATTGAGTGATCTCTGACCAGCGTTAAGTATTGCCTAAATAACTCTATGAACAAAGATCTGTGTTGTACCAGGTAACAAAGCATTACAGTTCAAGAGCACAAAATTAATGGGGAGGCATCAGAAATGGATGAGTGGAAAGGCCTTTAATTTGTCCAGATCCCACACTGTATGTGTGTGTGATAGAGTCATCAACCACAATCCTTAAACATTACTTTGGCCTGACAAACTAATGCTTTAGCACTTCAAATGTATCAGGTTCTTTTTATCAGGTTTCAGCCATCTCTTCTGAGATATGCTCCACAGATATCTTAGAATTATTAAAGGTGCAAAATAAATAGATAGGAGTCTTGCAATGCTACACAATGCTCCCATACCAGTACCAGCTTAGAATGGCCTGAGCTTGCTTGGCATGATTGCTTTCAGGACAAGCTGGTGTCTTCCTAAACAGATCTTTGATCCTTCCAAAAGAAAAGAGAGCCTTGATTTTCAGCTGATGCACATTTCTAAAGCTTTTGCTACTAAAGCAATGTGCATGCTAAAGCACTGAAGATGCTTGATAATATTGAAGTAATCTGAAATTTAAGGAGATGTTCCTGATTTATGTTGTATGAAAACCACATCATGCATTGATATTAGAACCAGGTTTAAAGCGTAAAGAGCTGAGGAATACCTGTGTAATTTGTTTGTCCACTCTGTTTTCAGAACTTAGAAGTGTCATGTTAAAAAACAGCTGCTCTCAACTACAAGGATGCATATGTATATGTTGAACTATTAATAACACAAATGCTGCACTATTACTTTATTTCAGTACTGTTGCATAATTATCACAGCTCTTCTAGGGCACTGCCAGGTTTTTTAAAGCTCAGCCATGCTGCATTATAAGCAAACAGAACATTATAAATGTAGTCTTTGTGAATACAATTTGTAAGCAAGTGTGTATTTACTGGCACACAGATGAAAATTCTCTGTCTAGATGGGATAGTATTGAGAGATAAAAGCTACCATGTAATAAAAGAAGACAATCTCAATCTACAGTAATTTGATATAAAATATATACTAAGGCTCATTTTATCTATGGATTTAAAAATTCAGTATTCATTCATGTATTAATGTATAAGAAGTAAGGTGTAACTCCTGTAAAGTACTTTTAAAATACACACAGTATATTTACTGGATAATGAAGTTATCCATAGTGTAACTAGAGATGATCTGTAAACCTGCATTGATTTTTCTCCCCTCTCCTACCCACCTTCTTCTCCACTGAACATAACAATCAAAAAGGCATTTGATCTAGAAGGGACTTCTCTGAGACGCTCGTTTTATCTCTTAGCTTAGTGCAGTTGTTTTTTTCTTTCATTATTTAAATTGAGATGAAACTGATGGACAACCTATAGCAACATATTCCTGATTTCAGTGGATTACATAACAACAAAAGTAAGAACAAATGTTTAAAAAGACTGAAATGGCACAAAAGATGGAGGGTGCAAGTTTGGGGGTTTTTTTGGGGGGTGGGGAGAATAACCAAACTGGAATGGTTTGGAAACTTGGTAGAAGTTTGGAAGGCTATGTCTATTTTTGATACATTTAAAGAGAAAAACTTTAAAAAGAGTTTCAGTTGCTCTCATTACTTTTTCTCATACCATTATACTACTTTTGATTCTGATCTGACATGAAATGAAATCAAACCTCTTGATCCTCTAAATCAGAAATTTCAATATTTAGAAAGGTTAAGTTAATGATGCTGTTTCAAAAAAAAAATGAACTTTTTTCCCTAGCTTTCTGTGGTCTCTCTGCTCTGGCTGCTTGAATGGTGTAACTATTCATTCTGCTTTGACTTCAGCTAAACAAAGACTTTGGCTAAATTTCTTTTGATGTCCGGATTTAATCACTTTGCATTAAACTGTTCCATTTTGTAAGTGACAGGGAAATCACTGAATGAAGTGCATTTTCTCCTTACTGTGTCAATGCACTAGTAAGAAATTTCTTTGTAAATCAGATATTTCTTTCTCAATTAGAAAGAATCTCACTTGTTCTCAAAGTGGCACACCAGCAGAATAAATAGCTGAATGTAATGCTACTCACAGGTACAATTTTTTAAATTTCCTTCTAGCACAACTTATCAGTGCTCGAGAGAACAGAGGACATTTTTCCAATGCATTGAACAACTCTTTTCTTATAATTCACAAATACTAAAATGTGAACACAGCTTCCAAACCTCTGTAAAATTAAAGCTTTTCCAAGGCCGAGGCATTTTCTTCCGATTTTATTTTTTAGTTTATTTATTAGTTTCTCTAATAGTTATACATATGTTTTGTAATTCAAACTGAAATACTCAATAATCAACTTTTTTATTCTTCTTTAGGAAGTTTATGTCTCATTGATGGCAGCACACAACACTTGTCACCATACGTATTTGCAGTTTATTTCCAATCAAAGACAGGCTTCTCATGTCTAGTTTCCAAATTTATTATAACATCCTGATGATTTACCATGACTACAAATCATGCTAAAATATGAAATAAGTTTTTATGTGACTGTTGTAGAACAGGATAATGGATAATAATTAAAGTGCCACATACTTGTCTCAAATGAGGCAATAATAATAACAGAGTACAAACTCTCAAAAATTTTGCATGGAAAGACTAACTTTTTAAAAAAGAAAGAAAACTACTAACTGTTGTGTGTTTTTTACTTCCTTGAGCTGCCGTTACTTTGCTAAATTGGAGAAGAGGACACACCATTGTTAAATTATAAGATTTTAAAAAGAGATTATCACATTTAGCTTTGGTCCTGTCTGGACCTAGGGGCATGGAGCTTTGGCTGCTGGATTCAGTAGCTTTTAACAATCTGCCTTAGTTTGGGCTGTTTGCTGGTTCTTTTTAAGTTTGGTACCTAGCAGGAATTTTCAGACTCCTTCACACTGGCTTCCTAGAAAGTAGGTGCTCAAGCACAGTTTGAGGAAAAACACCGTCACCAGTAACAAACAATAGAGCAGTGCAGTGGGGTCTGTATTTATTTGTGAAGAAACAATCGTACAACACCACCAAAATTATGTATGATTCAATACTTCCATAACACAACCTTCCCCTTAGATTTTCCTTTCTACTAGCATCTTTAAGATGTGTAGCTTTCCAATCTGACTTGCCAGGAAAAAAAATGCTTCTAAATATTGCAGCTCTGCAGAGGCTTTCTGGATTTGTTTAAACTGCTTTTGAAACTCCCCACTTTTCAGTATCCTCAGCTCCCTAAGAAAGATCCAGTGGTTATTCCAAATGATAATGGATTCCTTGAACTTAGGTCCTTTGCAAGCCATTCTTGCATTCTATGATTTCACACCTCCTTAGGGTCTGGACAAGAGGCTCTTTACATGAAGAGAAGACAAAATATATCTGTGTGTAAAACAAAGTTTAGGAAGTGAAGCAATAAAAAGACACATCTTTACTTTTGTTGTTGTTGGGTTTTGCTTGTTGTTTTTTAAAGGCCCCATCCTGGCCTTTAAATATCACATTATTTTAATTGAGTTGTATATGTGTTGGGTTAAAAAATATCTGTATTTGTTGAAAAAAAAAATGCTAGGAAAAATGTTTTAAGGAGGAAAATTTACCCATAGATTTAGGATGGAAACCTTAATTCAGTGGGAAAAAAAAAAACAACCCACACTATTAAATGAATATAGAAGCATTTCAAAAGGAAATAATTTAATAGGAGATCTTTATTTTAATTCAAAATCTTCTTTGTGATAAAGATTGTTATAAACTTAAGGATACTTGATTTTTTTGCTATTTGTGAGTAATAAAACAAAACCTTAAATATGCTGATTTTTTTCACTTTTTCTTCCAATAAGTAGTCAACTAAAAAGATATTTATTTTATTATATGGGGCACTATACAAACTAGTTAAATTTCTTGAAATGGTACAGCGGAGTAAAGGCTTTATAGGAGTAGTCTGTGCTTCAGCACTTCTCTCCATGAACTGTAAAACCATATAAAATCTTTAAATAATAAATAGTTGTTAAAGACTTTTATTATGAAAACACAATCTTTTATGTGTATAGATTCAGCATCTCCTTTGTAATTGTCCCTATACACACTAACATAATTGTCCCCATACAAACAGGAGGGCAGGTAAACCCCAGCCCTCAAGAGATCAAATGGTTAGATGAGAGGGCATAGTGAGACGAAAGGTAAACAGGGTTACTAAAGAAGTGGATTTTAGATGATAGCAGGACCTTTATTGTTAGAAACTACATTTTTAACTATAGAATCACAAGACTAGCCAAGGTTGGAAGTGATCTCAAAAGATCATCTAATCCAAATTTTCTGGGAAAGGCAGCCTAGATAAGGTTAACTACCGTGTATTTGTTTAATCCAAATCAGTTTCCTTCTTCTTAGAAGAGCTAAAATCCTTCAATGTCAGCTCCAAGATAGTCAACAAATGCTCTCGAATGATTCAGTATTCTGGATATTTCATTATACAGCTTAAGTAGCAAGCATGAAACTAGAAAACTTTAGAATGAAAGTCTGCAGCATGTCTATAAAGTTTACATTATTTCAACAGCCACCAGGATACTGCCTCACAAACACTGGCTTTATTATTATTTGTGAAGAGGGCAGACTTTTGATTTCAACTATAATAAAAATTCACAGAACTCATTATCAGGTATTTTGATGGGAGAAGTTAGTTCATTAAATTTTAAATCACAATTTTCATGTCATGTTATTGTATATATTATTCTTTTAATTGTTGTTCTTCTTAGAGGTCTACAAAACTGTCATACCTTTCATTAAAGCTGCTGTTGAATTGGCCTTAAAATATTAAAGATGAATAAAAACATCCTTGGAAATAAGAATTATTGAAAATGAAAAATTAATTTAAATAGGCTTGGATGTGAACAGTGCATTACAGGGACTGAAGACTAGAAAAGAGCAAAAAACAAAGGATAGTGACAAAGGATGTCACTATTACATCTTAAAAGTTCGTGTGTGACAGTGCACTACATAAGGGATTGTGCTAAACTGGCTTTTCTCATTTGATCTAAATGAAAAATCATTTAACACCAGGAACTGTGCCTTCAATGACCTACATTGGTTTTGTTTCAAGACTTTGTTTAACTTCATTACTTAGTTATGAACAGAGCCATAAATACCACTGAAATTTAACTGACAGCATTAAATTGTGAATCTTACGTAGTAGTGAGGACAAGTGAGTAATAGAAAAGGTCCAGACAGGTCCAGGCAAATCAGGAAATGTCCTGATTCTACCTCAGTATCTGGGACCAAGGGAATTGCTCCTTCTGGCATAATGTTTCTGTTCATAAGAAAGACTGCAATACCTTGCTAAACATACAGTGCCTGCTTTTAACATTTCAGCACTAGACACTAGCTGTGTGACAAAACTGCAAAACGGTATTTGCAAATTGACTTGGTTGTGCCTGATAAAGATACACAAGTATTTGCACCCATGGATAGATTTTATGCAAAATACCAGATGAATTTATAAAGACGTCTTGAAGACACAGTGCAGGCAAATGATGCTCATGTTCCTATAAAAGCTTCAACTGGACTTCTAATTATTGGTTAGCCCAAAGATGTTGTTGGGCACTGCTCATAGTTAAGTATAATGAGGTAATAATCTTATCTGGCTTTATCTGTCTGAAAGTTAATCCTGTAGACCTGCTTGTTTGTAAAGGTCCCTTTAGGGAGTGATTTGTCCCTATCACAAGACAGATGCACTACATGACAGGAGTGACTCAACCACTAC
The DNA here is from genome assembly GCA_013399075.1 of Chloroceryle aenea. Lineage (NCBI taxonomy): Eukaryota > Metazoa > Chordata > Aves > Coraciiformes > Cerylidae > Chloroceryle > Chloroceryle aenea. The sequence goes on from VWZY01010819.1 coordinate 556,451, forward strand.
AGAGTCTAATTTCTCTCTGTTAATCTGAGTGGGAATTTCTTGTATATGGTAGCATGCTGTGCTTAATAATAGGTATATTTGTTTTTATACCAAGGCGAATAATGTACATTTAGCTATTTAATAAGTGTACCTTCAAGTACTTTCTATTAATATAGCACATTTTTCAAAGGAGAAGGGGAGGGTGACTTAAATAAGCAACTACTGTAGATATTTACCCCAAATTACTTCTATGCCTTCAAAATGAAAAAAACACCAACAAAAACAAAACACCACAAAACCGCATATACACACACGCAAAAAAAAACAAACAAAAAACCACCCACACCACCAAAAAAAACCCCACAAAACCCAAACACGTCCCTCTGACTAATATTCTGCCTTTATGATTTTGCCTAATTACTCATAGGAAATGTGTTTTGTTTTTCTCCCCAGAGGATAGGAGTCTGACTCAGAGTTACAGGACAAATTCTCCAATATTCATTCAGTCCAGTCCTGAATAAAAATATTTCTTTACTTTAAAAATACTTATTACTTTTATTTATTTATTTTTTAATTCCCTTAATAATGAAAAGAAGATGCATACGTTTGTGGAGAAAATGAAGAAGATGTATATATTATTTTTCAGTTTCAGGGGTCACATAGGAGAAAGGAACAAAGTAAGACTAGGTCATTTATTTAAGAATGCTTAAGGATTTTACCCACTAACCATTTAATGGAAAATTAATAAATATTCCTTGAAGCACTTACAGTTTAGGAGTTCTCTGTTCTAACTTACAAGTCAGGAAGGCACTATCCACCTGCTTATTTCAGACTTGAGTATGTACTGCAACCATTGGGTAGCTTCACAATCAAAAAATGTTAATAGCTTCTCATACTCTCTCCACATACTTTAACAACCAGGCAATGGAGGAGCATTGACTGAATTCAAAGCCATGGTATAAAAGTACTGTCACTGAAGATGGAGGAAAAACCCAGAGCAATTCCCTGCCCAAGAGGGTGTAGCTTCAGATATATCTGATATTAAATTGCTCATTTGATTCCAGCCAGGTTTCAGATTTATTTGTTTCATGACATTTTCAGGCAAACCTTTCCTGAACTGTTTACCCTTCTCAAGGTAAATCACCTTCGGAGTAGCATAGTCTGTCCCTGCTGAGGGGTAATGAAGATTTCTTCCCTCATGTAAGACAAACAGCAGCAGTGTCTCTGCCCTGTCCTCATCCTGGGAAACAAAGCAATCATTTTTGCTATTACATTTGCTATCAGCATAGCATGAGTCTGCCAACTTCCCCTTTTCACCTCTCCCAGCTTTCTAGTTTCTTGTCTGAATGCACTTCATCATTTTCAAATTTTCCTTTTGGCGCATTCAATACTCAAATAACTATTACTTTACAATGCACACAGACTAACCCCAATTTTCCATTCACTGGATTTTCTTCATTTTCTGAGAAAAAAAAATAGTACTTCATTACATATCTATTCATCTGTGTGCTTGGTGAAATGCAGAATTAAACCTGGCAGAATACAGGCTATTTATTTATTTGCTTGTTTATTGGACAGAAAAAGAGGAGATGAACTGGTTATTACAATAGCATTAAAGCACAGTATTTTGGGAAGTCTTAATGTGGCATTATTAGTATCCATTAAATGGGCACCTTATATCTCTAATGCAAATGTATATTATATGGTAATATAGACTTTTTAACAACAATTTGGAGCTATATTAAATCACAGTTAAATAATGTTTAAAAGTGTTTAAGTGAAAAGCTAACTCAAAGTTCAAAACTTCCTTTTTTTTTTTAATGTATAATCCCATTCCTTGACTTCAAAGGCTTTTGTAAAGCTGGTGATATAAAGTAATGCGATATTTTGCACTAATTGTTCTTTTTGTTGTTCTTCTTTTTCATAAAGAATGAAGTTTTATGACACCAGCAAAAATATTAGTCTGGTGTCAGGGATCATGCTTTTGCCTGAGGCAGCCTCACCACCAGCTGATAGAAAGAATGAGTGAGGATAATTGAAGAGAGGACCTACCTTTGGTCTGGACACATTTAGAATCACTGCCATTGAGGACAATAGGAGACCACAGATGTGCTGAAGGACACATTTCTATTCAGGAATTATTTGTAGTAGACCTTACTCCACCACTGATAGAACCCCAACTGTCTCCTAGAAAAAGTTGATTCAGCATCATGGCTAATGTCCTGACATGAAGGCTGTGAATTGCAGGAGCTGCTGGAGGTGCTGGGATGTGTGAGAAGGAAGGGAAGGAACCATGCTATGCCTGATGTCGGCAAAAAAACACCAGAATTCATTAGTTTCCCATATGGATTCTTTGTAGTTTTGTAGAAAAACTACAACAAATGAGTTATCACTAGTATGGTATAGTATTAATGATTCTTATATATAGGTAATGTTTAAAATATACAGACCTGAAGAAGAATCCAGTGGTAATAAAAAAGTAAAGTTGTTTTCTTACAATTTTTTTTCAGCACAAATATCAGAAATGGGAAAACACCGATTTTTCCATGAAGGAACTTTAACAAAATCCTATTTTTCTGAGCTTCTTCCAGGTATAAACTATCTGCTGCGCAGACTTGTGTAGCTTAAATTGCCTCTGGGTTTTCCTCATGTGTATTTTATTTCTGGAAGACAGGGTTGGCACATGCAAAGCAGTGGTTCTCCTTCATCTAAGTTAATTGAGTAAGATCTAGTAAATTAAATTTGCTCAAAAACCAATGTTAAAATACTTATTTGGGTGAGCTAATGAATGCTTAGTATATATAGTAAAGATATGAAAGAGGAAGCAAATTAAGGCTGACACAGAAACTCAATATCTCTAATGTAAAATGGTCTAAGAAGATTGCTTTTGCTGTACTTTGATCAATTCTTTCAGGAAAGATTACAAAATTTAACAGACTTACAAAAGTCTCCTTTCTTTTTATGACTGGGTGACCCGTGTAGTAGACAAGGGGAAGGCTGTGCATGTGGTCTACCTAGCTAATGTTGTGATGTTAGGCCATAGGCTGGACTCGATGATCTCAGAGGTCTTTTCCAGCCTCAATAACTTTGTGATTCTGTGAAATGGTGCCTCTTTATCTGACGGCATCCAAAAATAAATCCTCAAAAGCAGCACTGTTTCAGGTCATTTGTTTCCATTGAAAATGCTGTAACATTTCTGACAGATACATTTGTATTTACTAAAAGTCTATTAAGCCAGACTGGCCTTGTAGAATTTTTGGATACAGCACTTCACTGTTTCTTTAGGTTAAAGGGAATAAGTAATCTGAAAGATTGTCAGACAGAAAATTAATTAAAATGGCAAAAATAGGATTACCGGAAAAATGGAGAAGGAATTAAAAAGAAAGGAAAAAGCTAGTGGATTAGAAAGTACTTATTGCAATACCTCAGGAGCAGTCTGGAAATAACCTAATTTAATACAATAATTGTGGCATGACCTAAAGTAGTTTATTAGTCATATTTGCAAATGTTGAAAATGGTGATGATGAAGGCATCATCAGTACAGTGAAGGGGGAATGTTGTGCAAGATGAACTGAATTGTAAAGCTTGGAATAAGACAAATGTTGTGAAATTTAGCAGTTCAAATATTGAGGTTGTGCTTTTGGATAGAAAATGAGATCGAGGACACAACACTTAGGGAAAACCCTGAGATCCTGAATATGGTGTAGTATTCTGATTGCTCATATTTAGAAACAACTAATTCAAACCAGAAAAGCTAGAGGAAGAGACTACTAAAATAGATATGAGGAAAATGAAAATGTATAAAATGGAACAAAAAAAATCATAAAATAGAAGCCTCTGAGAGGACATGCTGCTTTGTCTTATAAACAAATGTGTCAGGGGAATAAACACCAGAGATGTAAAATAGCTATTTCCCTTAAAGGCCAAGAACATGATTTGTCACAGAGAAAGACAGATATAGACAGTCTGAGTAAATTTAGGACAGAAATTAGAAGGTTTCAGTCTATCAAGGAAACAAAATTCTGGGACAGCTTTCCAATAGTACAAGAGAGGAGCAAATCTAATCAACCTTGCAAAATATTTCTTAATGCAGATAATTGGTTTACAACTGCATGTTGTGATCATCTGACACTATACAGGACTGGAATTTTAGTCCTATTGCCCAAATTACTGATTTCTGGATTTCTCATGTTTGTAGCATTATCAGATTTATTATCAACCTGTATCTACTCTTCAGTAGATGTGGTTATTAACAAAGACAGGACAAGATAATGATTTGAATATTTTTTTACAGAAAATATTCTGTATACTCATGTAAACATCCATGTTAAAATTGTCCTACTATTTCACACAGATATTTTAAAACTAGAAACGTACTAGACTACTGAGAAGCAAACAATGTATGGTAATAATTGTGTGCATCCTATGGGTTTAAGGGATTCACGCTGAGCTAACTCACTCCAGTTTCTTTATATCTACCTCCAATATACCTCAGTTAAAAAAAAAAAAAATCTTTACAAGTTAAACCACCAACAAAATCTGCTTCAAAACAGCTACAATTCCAAAATTTTCATTTTTCCTGGTAATAAGAATTCCACTGAAACCCGTGGAAACTTCTCATAAGTTTGTCCTTTTCTATATATTGAGTTATAGGATTGACTCCAAAAGCAAATGCTTGGAAATATGAAGCAACTCCAACAGGATTTTTATCAAAGCTAGTGAGTGTTAGAGCTCCACTACAAGGAAAGAGCATCCTGACAGAAATCTCAGAACAGACAAAGGACCATGTTGTACAAATATTTAGAAAAAAACACTGAAAATTAACAAAGTTAAATGCTGTTACAAATCCTACTGCTGAGCTGTTCTTCTCAGATACCCTAGATATTGAAGTTACCTGTTGTCACATTGGTGCTGTTTCTCAAGAAAGAGCACTGACAAATATATCAACAGTGCATGGAACCAGGCATGTTGTTAAGGCAGGGCCTCCATCAAGTTGCAGAGCTAACATGAAACCCAGAAACCAAGAAATCGTAACTGACCAATGGTTGCACTGGGAGTTAAGTCTCAATACCATGTCCAAATAATTTATCATTTAAAAAAAAAATACATGGTTATACTAAACTTCCGTAACAGCTGTCAGCTCTTGTCAGTCAGTTATGGTGTTGGGAAGGGGGTGAGTTTGTCTTTCCTCATAGTTATGGTAGTTCTATACTTTCTTCCTTCATCAGAACACAAACATGCAGGTCAGTGTGTAGTAAAATAGGCTGTTGAACCAATATGGACTAAATTTAGCCAGATCTGAGTGTGTTTGTGTGTGTGTGTTTAACCAGGATCAGTTGTCCAGAAGAACAGTATATTACCTAGTTATTCAAGTATTTGCCAACTTCTGGGAAATTAAATTACTTTTAGAGCTACTGAGCTAGATTATATTTGCAGTTCTGTTGTCCAATTGCTTTCAGAAGTGGTTAATTTACCAAAAATAATTTCAGATTAATATAGTTTGCTTTATACTGCATCTAACCAACTCAATCTACAAAACTCAATCACAAAACCCTACTTGAAAAGTGCCTGAAAATCAGACTATTATATTTTGAAATGAACTGCCAACTGCTCCAACTCAACTGCTTTCAGTTCTGAGTCTCAAGAGTTTGTGGCATTTGAGGTTGAGATATGGTGCAACACGGTCAACAATGAATAAATAAATGAAGAAAAATGGTATTTTAATGTTATGGCATGATGAGACCTACTGAGAGTGACCAGCCAGCACCTTGTTAAAGTTGTACTGTGTTCGATCAATGAAATCAAATGTTTTATCAGCAAACTCTGCAATGTTATTGGTGAGCAAGCCCAACTGGACCTAATGCATGTCAGCTATTTTTCAAAATGACAGAAATAGTAATGGATCATCTGGAATGCTATTATTTAGTGCTAATGAATGATTGTTTGGTGATGGAAGAAAAATCAATTATGACAGCTGTGAGAGCTGCTGCCCCCGTTCCATTATTCCAAAAATAAATAGCAAAGCTGCCTGCTAAGGTAGGAAATAAGCTAACGTTCCCTGTGAGAGGCAAAAGTTATAAGCAAAGAAGCAACTCGAACTTCTGTTTACTGCATGTAAATGATGGTAAGGCCCCAAGGTAGAAGCAGAAGTCCTTGAACTACTGAAAAAACCCACAACTTTTTCCTGCTTGTATTGCAAGTGATAACATATTTTCTCTCTCCAGACTGTTGGACAACTTTTCCTTGAGCATCAAGCTCTGTTTCTTTGGGAAACCTTCATGTCTGATCCAAGATGAACAGTGGCTGAGAGGAGATAATGAGTGACAGACCATTATATCTGGACTGCTAAGATCTTACGAAAAAAGCAGTTTAAAAAACAAGAGGCATCAATCAAATCAGGAAAAGTTACTCAATTAAAAGACTAGCAGAAAGGAACTCATTGGTCAGTTTAGACAGAGACCATATAAGACTATTTTCACTCTCAGGCTAGATAATGTGTTACTTGGGACAGGAACTCTGTAACTAAGCAAAGCTAAAAGCCATATGATAAATGCAATCTCTGCAAAGATAGTACACATCACATTGCTCCCTTCTAAAAAGACTACAGTTAAAGCAAAATAGTTAGGACTCACAGGGATTTGTATGTGTATCAATATGCATGTAGACAGATAGATAGAGACAGATAGATATACACAGATGTATAGACATAGATACTAGGGTCATCTGATAACGTCACAATTGGATGCTGCCACCCCAGCACGAACTCTATTGCCCAGGAAGATCTCAATTTCCAACTGCTTCCCAGGACTGAGGGACCCCTTGTTCCCTTCCAGAGATCAGAAGGAAATGTGATGATGAAGGTGTGGAGTTGTAATGCACCAAAACTCACAGCTGAGTTCTGAGAGACAGTTACCTCCTTATTGCCTCCTCTGTCACAGCTTTTATGTGCCAGGCCCAGGGGACTATTTTCTCATACAATAGCAGTATGCTGTTGCCTGTGCTTCACCCATCTTTTTCTATTCCACCAGTGCAGAGGAAGAGGAGGAGGAGAAGGCATTGAGGGATTGAGGTGTAGGCCACCAGGTAATGTCCACCTATGAAAGGCAGTCTGCAGCTCTAAGAAGCTGTCTTATGTGTGCAAACAGCCATGCATGAATTGTTTGAAGAGCAGAACATATATGTATGGTCAGAATGAAAACAGAGTGATCTAGCATTCGCTGATTGAGCTGAAACCTCCTCTTAATATCAACAGACTTTGACCAGGGTCTGAACATAATGTGTAGATGTGAAAAAGTAAATTGAAGCAGAAGTTCCATCCCTAGGACACCTAATGTGATGGGTGTCCACTGATAAATAGCAAGAAAAATAGAAGAGAGAATATGCTAAAATTAAGTTTACAGAATTTCATGAAATGAAGCAAGTTTAATTTGTGAAATCATCACTCTAGTGACAAGCTTCTAAAACATGAGTTGTACTGATGTGTCACAAAAATAGACATAAATTGAAGGAGACTAAACTTTCCATTATCTGAAACTCCTGTGGTAATGGAATGTGATTATTAAAGACAGTTGCTAATATGTCTTACTATGAATTTATCTGTGAATTAATATCTTTGATTACCAATTGAAATTAGTGTTTTAGTTATTTTAGCTCAATTCCATGTGACAGCGGAGCCAATGGGAGATTTGCCACTAAAGTCAAGGGCAGGAGAGGGATATTTGTTTAGCTATGAGACTTTTTTTGAAGGAGCTATTAGTAACTTTCATGAGCATAATATATAAGTTAATAGTGGGAAAAGAATTCTTTAAGGATACAAACCCCCATGATTCAGTTATCACAACAATCTCTTCAGAAATAGATTAAAAACTGTTGGGGAACTGACTAACATCTGACAAAGCTGGACTACCTCTGGGTCTCTGGGAAACTAACCTTGTTCATGAGTGACAGATTATCTGGGGGACAGACAGATGTAATCTAGCCTCATCAATCTTCAGCACATCAGGAGGTGATAACTAGCTCAGTTATATACCACTAAAGGTGTTACAAAATATGGAAGTTAGGGCTATTCCTGCCATTAGGCATAGAAATCATGTAGGTTTGTTTTTTTTTTACCATGGATATTTTCCATGGTACAAAACTATGCAAAGTTGTCACAAGGTGGGAATAGACAAGTTAGAACATTTTATTTTTTCATCAGAAGACCAATATGAATTATGGTAGTCAAAGTAAAACAAAATAATTTTCTCATTGATCTTGGATCCTTCAAGTGACTAAGCTCTAAATGCCCTACAACAGAGCCCTGTGACAGTTTTCTGTAGAAGTCAAATGACAGTCCAGACAGAAGAATTTGACAAGGAATATGGAAGAATATGCAAAAAAGTTTCATAGCCAGAAAAAATATTTTGATATTTTGCAGGCCTGCTGAGGACACCATTAGAAAGCTTGAAAAATATAGAATTAATAATTAAGAGAAACTGCAGATCTCTTGTAAGCCTTCAGTCTCAGGTAGGATGAAACAAGCTGTTTCTTCAATACAAATTTGTTTCTACTGACTTTCTTTGAAGTCATTTGTCATTCTGTGACAAGCTATAGATAGGTTTACAATTTTCTCAGATAAATATAATTACCACAAGTATAGTCCAGGTTTTCTTAAATCAAATACAAGCTAATTGTCTTCTGGCTTGAATACTGCTTAAAATTTATCCCCTTAACTGAAACAATGACAATGAAAAATCATCTACTTGGTATTAATTCAGTTCATTTTCCATTTTTAGTCTAATGAAAAGTTTTACTCAACATAAAGCAACCTGCCTTACTTTTGGTGTTTTAATGTTTGTATTAAAAATACCTATTTGTCTAGATTTCGAAAATAAATCACATTTATAGCAAACTGAAATGTTGAAAATGTTGAAATGCAGCAATATTATAAAATGAAGCATCCTTCCCTCTTCTTCATCTCTTCAATGGAATTAGTGCACATGTACAATTACTTTGGTCAAATACAGATATCAAATTTTTCAGTGAATAAAATAAGTAGACAACAGCATTGAAGTGCTTGTGAATACAGTGCTATGTGTCTCAGTGGTCTGCTTGGAAACATATTCACAGATAATGTATTTCAGTGCAGACCTATTGCTCATCTAGGGTGAGCTTTCAAGACTGGATTAATACCATCTAACTTCACAGATGTGACTGATTTACTATCATAGAGACATCATATAGATAGCACAACAGAAGGACACAGGAATGTCCTGAGACTGGATGTCAAGTAGTCTATCTGGTCTCAAAACAAGAAAGTGCAGGTAGAACACAGGATCTAAAATAAAAGCCAAAGCTCTTGTCAGAAAGAAAGTTTGGAAGAGAAAAAAAATTGTCAAAGAAGTGTAATTTTTCTCACTATTATATTGAGGTTTATGTTATATGAAGCATTTTAATATCTGCAGTTTCTGTGAGGAAATGTTTGAAAAAGAACCTTCTCATTACATTCAAAGTAAATAATAATAATAATAAAAACCCACAACCCATTCCCCCAAACCAACCAACCAACCAAATGCACACAACAAACAAACAAACAAAACAAAAACAAAACAAAACAAAACAAAACAAAACAAAACAAAACAAAACAAAACAAAACCACCAAAAAAACAACCAATCAACAAACAAACAAAACCAAACAGAACTCTGGTATGATTACTGAGGAAGAAAAAAAAAGGTAATATTAAACTTAAAGGATTAATATCCAGAAGGAAATTAAAGACTTGTCTGTCTACATTTAGAAGTAGCAACAGTGACAAACTGGTATGAATCAAACAAGAATTGATGCAAGAATGAAATATGGAAAAGAGTATGCAAAATGAGGGGTAAGTTTTGCAAACAGTCTAAAAGGAAATTTGCATGACAAGCAAAAATGCCCTATATCAGCTATTGATAAATGTATTTTCATGGAACACCTATCTTGGGTCTGTCCTCCCAAACACCACACAGAATTTGTGGTAAATACTATAAAAGATGTTGCATATTTGCATAGTAGACATAAGTAAGATGTAAAGATTCACCCTCCTTTTTAATTAAGTCAGGGAAGCTTTATTTAAACAAAGCAAAACCTTGAAAAAATTTTTATCATCAAAATCCCTTGAGTTGGCAGAAACAAGCTGTTAGGAAAACAATTTCAAAATATACATATTCATTCATGGTTATATATACTGAATATTTTAGATTATCATATTCTACTGGCTAAGCATTATATTTATGTCACATCAACATTAATGAGGGTTTGAGGGTCAACGAGTATCATTATCAGAGTTTGGCCTTGCAAGTATGTAAAAATGTTTGGTGTCAGCACAGCTTGATTTCGTAGCCATCTTGTAAGAATATTTGATGCAAAAATATCCTTATTATGCACTCTATGCACATTTCTAATCTAGCAAATCAACATATTACAGGGCTTATTGCCCTATTAGCCATTTACAAAATCATGATCCTTCTTCTATGTTCAAGGTAAACCCTGACATGGTATCTTATGTGTAATTATGGTATATAAATGATAAAACTCTTAATCAGTTAGGTCTCTCAAGACTCTGATTGCTTCTGCCTACTTAACAAGAAGCTTTAATACAGGCAACAGAGCAGTATGTCTAAATATACACATTTGGGGAAGAATATTTTTCCATACATTTTTAGTTCAGAGATCCCAAGGGTTTTGAATGAGATTTATCTCTGACAAATTTTCAGTGGCCGTAGACAGGATGGAGAGCAGCAAGTTTATTTGAAGAGTTAATTTGGAATTTGGACATTTGATTTCTCATCTAATATTGAGTGTAAGCTAAAACCCAGTTTACAATTCAAAAGTTCCAAATGGACAAATTGGCTACCAGAGTAATGTGACTCTGTGGAGCTGTAACAGCAGAGGGGCTCAAGATAAACCTTCTTTCAGTTTCCACCCTTCTTCGTGCTTTTTGTCCCTGCACCTGAAAGCACACATTGTGGTAATCCTGCTTTGTTAAAACCCTGCCAGGTGGACAACTCATAAGTTGTGTGGACAGCTTATAAGAGATTTTGTTTAAATTTTCCTCTTCAACCTTGGTAAAGTCATGCTTTAAGGATGGTTTTACTGATACACTGTGAAAACTCAGTGCTGTTAAAGTAATTTTATCTACCTTAGGAGGAGGAGGAGGAGGAGAGAGGCAGAAAGAACAATGAGGAAAGAAAACTGAATCAGGTCACAATCTACAGCAAAAACTTTTTTTTACTGAAAAAGAGCAGAAGGATCAAATGTCACAAGCTTCCAAGAATAATCTCATGATTTATAGGTGTATAATTTGATGGTTGTCAATCTTAATGAGGACATTGCAACATTACTGTGTTTCATAGCCTATTTTTATGTCCCTGTATGCAATGAACAACATCCTAAAGATGCTTTCAAATCTATGTGTGAGGAAATAAACAATATGTAAAACTGTATTACTTTCAGGACTAATACTGGAAGTCTCAATGCCTTTACTGTGCCACTAGGATGCTGAAAAAATTACAAATAGAAACATTTTCTTAATACTATAGCTGCAGCCAGAGAGCTCCAGGCATTTTAAAACAGAGAGGCTGTGGACATGTCTACAGTCTTTCCATGGTGTTTTTACTGGAAGCATAGAAAGGCAGCAATGAAGCGTCACCCAAGTCTTCTGCTAGTTTAGCCCTGGTGAGCGGTACAAAATCACTGGCACATCGGTTACAAGGTGATGTTTCCTACTCTTATTTGCTAACTACATATTCCATTGTATAAATAATCCTGTTGCCAGTGAGAGATTGTTTCAAACACTGCTCAGTCTAGTTTGGAATATTTTGCACAAATGAGAATACCCTGGAAGGAAGAATTCATAGGCTAATCATTTTCCTGGTATGTACAAGTCACCAGATGTTCCAATTGCATTCTTCTTTTCTCAGTTCCACATCTCTTAAACTATGTCTAATAGGCTCTGATAAACAATACTTTTCACCATGGGATCTCAAAGAGCTGAAAAAACATTAACTAGCTTGCAAGACTTCATCAGAGATGTAATTTAAATATAGTAATTGAGCGAGATGAATAGGAGAGTTTTAAGGGAGGAAATACTTCTGGAAAAAAATATGGAAACCAAACTCAAGTATCTTTCCTCTTTTTTGTACAAAGGTTTCTCTAGGGCATTTTGATTAAAATATCGTGGATTTGTGCAAACAGTGGATGACTGGAGTTTGAAAAATTTTACGTAAGTGTGTTTCCATAGAGAAAAAAAAATAGATTTAATGTAATCTTGATATAAATCTTTAACAGGAAAAAGTTCCAGTGATTCTGAGGTGAGGTATCTCCTCAAACACAGGACTATGAATATTGTATGGAGGCTAGGATGCCAAAGCTGTCTCTGTGTCCACTAATTCTAGAAAGGAAGAGAATGAGACACAAGGACCAACTAGCTTACTGACAGACAAATGCACCTTCCAGACCTGGCACACCTTCCACACAGCGTGAAGTGCATTGGATGGATGCATTGGGTAAGAGCAACACTAACTCAGCGTTCTCTGCTCTGTACTCACCTGCATAGTGTTGGGATACCAATAAGAACTTGGTACCATAACTGACAGTAAAGTTTGGAAAGTGGTGAAGGTGTCCTCAGTTTAGTTAACACTGGGTTAAACTCTTCCCCAGAGGAAGGTTTCAGGAAGGAAATAAATTTTGTTCCATGTTTGTACGTGATGGTGCTAATAGGTATTACAGCGAGTCAATAGAGAAGTTTTGGAAGACTGTTAAATAACCACTTTTTCTCCCATTATTTCTGGAATGGTCTCTCTAGTATTTATACTTCCAGGAGATAATATTCCAAGCTCACTGCAGACTCAGCAACATGGCATTACACTGGTGTAAATCTTCCCATGTTATCTTCTTAAATTAGTATACAATTTTTTTCTTCCTGATAAAATAGAAACTGAAATTTTGAGGTCATCACTCTGCCGCAGAAGTGGGGACCCCTGGTATGAATTTTAATTTCTGACACTGCTTCTTTGCTGAAGACTTTCTTTTACAGCATCCAATTACTCCCAAAATGTACAGGCAAGAGGTCAACTCTTTAATGTGCTATCTAATCCCTAGGATTACTTGTTTAGCCTTCAGGACACAGAAGTCTTAACAATACCACTGACCATAAATGTTATTAGCTTTAATTAAAAAAAAAAAAAAAGAAAAAGAAAGGATTTCAGTAATGAGCTGTAGTTCTTCAGTTAATAAAATAGATAATATCTTTCTCTGTACTGCTGCTTCCATGAAGTAATTTCATTTCTATTTAAAGCATAGTTTACAGATTAGAAAAGAAGATAAGAAAACTATTTTGCTTCTGCAAGGAAAGTTCAAGTGTCACCCATCTTTTCTCCTTTACTTTTCCTAGATGTCCAAATAGAGTAAGACGGAGCATTCAGCAGAAAATGACACATTGCAGGTAATCTCCCACTCATCAAATTACACTTCACAGAATATTAACATTCCCCATAATTAAACTTGTTTCTCAGAGATTACATTTTTACTTTTCTGCATATTATTTCTATCTCTTCACCTGTTGCTACATCTCAAAATAGTGCTGAAGATTCCACAGATCTTGTAAAACCCCTATGTCATTGTTGCTGTTTAAGGGTGAAGACTGAGTGGGGGGGACAGGTGGACCCTGAGGAGTCAGAGGGCAGCTGTTATACCCTCCCCTTCCACATTCCATATTATATGGAGACAGGGAATTTGGTGGTCTCTTCCTTTCCTGTGCTCTGGGAGCTGCAAGGATATCTCAGCAGGGCTGGGTCTGACTCCATGTGCATTGTGCAATCATCATCATCCCAAAGCATGTTTTGTATGTGGTTCTGTATCCTTCTACCCTTAATATTCCTTTTTTTATCCTGATAAACATTAAATTTGTTATAGTCTTAACTCTCAATCTTAGGTGAGGTATTTTTCTTTTTCCTTATTCCCCTTTTTATCCTACCCTGGGAGGGAGGGAGGAATGGGGTTAATAGAGAGATATCTTGCTCTCTTTCATGTGGGCTTACCCTAAGACTTAAACGGCAACATATATAGAGAGAGATTGTTTGGGTTTTGTTTGTTTTTTTTTCTGGAGTCCACACTTGCTAACAAGAGTCTTTCCTTTGGTCTCTGTAAACTCTGAATCAGTTTTTATGATCAAATTCTAGTCCTGTAATCATTTTGAAATGAAACACCAGCACAGATTGCCCAGAAAGATGGTGGAGACATTCAAATTCAGGTTGGACATGCCTCTGAACAACCTGGGCTAGTTGCAGATGTCCTGGCTCACTGCAGGGGTGTTGCACTAGATGGGATTGAAAGGTCACTTCCAATTCAAACCATACTATGATTCTGTGGTTCTGTGGTTCTATAATCTTAATATGAATGGCATTAATTCAAACAGGTATGATAGAAAGACAATGAATCAGATATTCATTTATTCTTCCTACAACAAATGTTCAAACTTTCACACACATTTCAGAGTAATAAAATTTCCAAGGAAAAAATATGTCTGTCAACATTATGTTTAAATTCAGCTTTAAAGAGGATCAGAGTATATGTTTTCATTTGAAAAGAAATATTTATTCCTCACTAGTAATCAGGATAGCTATTTAACAGAACACTTTTAAATTAAACAATCTAAATATCCCTATTCAAGAACCATAAAATTTGTGACAAATAGAACTGTCTGAATCCTTATATCCTAATTTTTAACAGGTACTGGAACAAGAACTGAGAGGATTAGAAATAAACTGTTATCGTGGTAGTATAAGAAAAGATAAATAAGAATTAATTAGTATATTTAGTTCAAATTCAATCTCAAGCACAATCATATGAAATAGTGTGGATTACCAACCACAAGAGCTCATATCAATAATGAAATCAAAGCGACATAAATGGTTTTATAGATGTTACATATTGTCACACTATATTATTGGTTTTTATGAGATCAAAATTTGGTTTATACACAAATACTGAGTAGAATCTCACAAAGTGTTCAAATAAAGCCTAATACAAAATAAAATAACAGAAATGACAAAATATAAAATCAAGAGGAATATATAATTAGATTTCAGAATGTCACCTAAAATGGAGAACCATCATCTGGTGAGCGTACTTTAAGTGGGATATCTCAGAGGTTTTGTCTCAGCTAATGTTATTAATTAAATTTAGAAATTATGTGTAACAAAACAGAAAATATCAGTTGGTAAAATTGGTAGATGAACAAGAAATTAAAGCTTGGCAAGTGGGTCTTATTTCAATATAGTGCATTTCTGAGATATGTGAAAAATTGATAATTTATGAAAAATTATTATTTGCTACATTCTGAAGCTAAGCAAGATCTCAACATTCTCCTATTGAGTGACTGCAAACAAAAAAATTCTGGCCTCTGGTATATTATTTGTTAGATTCTACCATGTATACTCAAAAGAGAAAGATAAATATTCAAAAAGGTTTGAAAGAAAGCAAAACAAAACCACAAAGCAAACCACATAAAACTCCCTCATGGACTGATGGACAGACCTTATAATGAGTAATTAAATCCCTCTGTCTATATTATAGTTAAGCTCCATCTATCAGTCTGTTATCTGCTAAGAAATGTGTACAGTGAAGAGATTTCTGACAGCTGATTATCCTTTACTTCAAGAGGAAGAAAAAAACATTGGTGAAATCTACCAGCTGGAAAATGAAGTTAAACACACATATATGAGAGACAGGGTGCACATTTTCTAACAAGTGTGAATAGCACCTGGGACTCCCTCTTTAATAATATTAATAACAGGGCAACTTTCAAGAAAAAAAATGTATAATCTTATTTCTGAACAGCTTGGTTACAACATTCAGGAACCTTAATGAAAGGATCAAACCAGATATATGTGAGGGTCCTTTCCAGCCTTAGCTTTGCTGGTCTTAACAAACAGGGTGATTTAACTGATGTCCTGAGTGCTTCCAAGTTCACCCTGAAGGTTTAGGGTAAAAAAATTGTATGAGATTTTGTGACAAAGTCATCTGTTCTAAGGTAGATTTCTCTCTCTGAACTAGTAATCCCACATCTTCTTGGACTAAATGAAAGAAGCAGGGACAGAAGATGGGCTTCATCTCCACAGATGTTGGAAGAGGACTGAACTATCTAGGCCAGTTGTGGACATCTGCACTGTAAATATGTGCAAATTTGTTAAATGAAGCAATCCTTCCTAACAGTGAGATTAACCTCTATGACACAAGAAGAAACGGGATGAAGACAGGACTCGGGACCAAGGCTTCAGGAAGAAACTATTCACTGCATGAAAATGTGATGGCTTCTAATAGTTATGATGTCAGTTTTCAAACTTTTCATCATTAGGACAGTATCCAAGAAAATATTTATTGTCTTCCAAATGTATTGTTTCATGCTCATTTGGAGCATCAAGATGCTGACCCTGAAGCTGTGCTTGTAAACTCACTGTTTATAACATTGTCTCATTGATTTTCAGTGTAGAAAACTGTTTTAAATAAACTTCATCTCCTGGAGTGTAATTCTGAAACATGAAGTAGTACCTACACAGTCTCTGTTATGATATCTGTTCATAAAAGTAATTTAAGACCTGAAATGACAGGGTTTCAAAATGCACAAAGAATCATTAGTCTCAGGACTGCTCCTATCTTCTAAAAGTGGTGTTTATTTATGCTATTTTTTTGTGTTTCATGAGTGATAGATCCATGAGTTCATTTCTCATTCTTCTAGTCTCTCAAGAAGGTGATATTTACACAGACTAATTGGCAAAGCCACAATAGTAAAATGATGTCAGTCTAATGTATTCATGCAATTTCAAAGTTGGCCTTTATATTATGACAAGTTGGCATGTTTAAGCATAATGAGAGAATTCATTTCAAGTGGCATATCAAACACTTGGAAAAGCCAAATTTACTGTAACTCACCATTTATGCATGACACACATAGTACATCTCTCTGTCTTGTGAACTAGTAAAGTTATATAAAGTAATGCAGTTGCAAAATGTAGTCATAAACTCTGATGTTTCCCTAAGGAGTCTATGTGCTCCATGTGGATCAGGCAAAATCTTGAACTCATAGAAACACACACAAAAATAAGGAAAAAAAAATAAATATGACTCCAGGCAACAAAATTAATTGAACATGGCCATGATCCAAATTCAGGCCTTTGTAAGGTTACCTGAAGTATTCAGACACTAAGGCTACATCAGATTTCTTTACTGGACAGTGATAAACCTTAGCTCTGCTTTTCTATCAAAGTATTCAGAATAGCCATGAAATCCTGGAAAAATGAAAATGTGTTTCTAACACTGGTAATTGTTTATAAAGACATTCCTTGCTTACATTTTTGCAAACACACAAAAAAATCAGAAGATATAAAAAATAAATCTAGACAGACTGTAGTCTCTTTTCATGGAGCCTGGTAATTTGCTGGTCCAGAATTATACAAACCCCAATACAGAGCGAGAAAATGTCTAAACACATACAAAATGCCACATTATGCATGAAATCACGTGAAGTTTCACTCAGTCACAGTAAAATGATTTTTTTAAAGGGAAGCATGATAAATTTTGATTAAATATATATAACTTCTTAAATTTTAATTTATAGTATAAAATTACATACAGATGGGTTTTCAGTTCATCATTGAATTTTGGATTTAGATTTCAAATAAGAACACTGGAGTAGACAAATACCTGTATGTCCTGCCACAGGAAATGTTTCTCTTTGTGCTACCTTTATGCATACATGTGTGAGCTTTGTTGTAACATCTTTATTAGTTTGGGTTTTTTTCTTTTTATTCCTGCTAAATTATTCATTAATATAACCTCGTAATGTTTCATCCCTGAAGTGTCAAAATCACACTGGAAAGCATAATTTAAGCTACAAGGTTCTGACAATTATTTTTTTTTTTTTACTGAAGACATATGAAGGGAAATGCAGTATACCAGTAATTAAAAGTAGGTGATGTTTTCATTAAGTTCAAGAAGTTTATCATGAACTAATCAGACACCAAGTAGAAGTGTTTTTTTGTACCTAAATTGTACACGTACGGCTTTTTAAGGTCAGAAAGGAATTTTCAGGCTTTTTGATCACCTTCTCTGCAATATTTCAAGGTACGCCATGGTGTGATGGAAAGAAAGAATCAGAGAATCAGGGTGTAATTTATGTTGTAAAAGGGACTTTGGAGGCAAATTTGTCCAATATGTTACTTGTATTGAAAATCTTCAAACTGGAAATACTTTCTGTGATATCCTCTAAAAAGTGCCAAAAAGGAGGAAACAGACACTTCCTCTTCCCTGCTGGATATGCTCTTACTAAGGCAGTCCCTGGGTTTGTTGGCCTTGGCTGCTATGATGGCATACTGATGGCTAGTGGATTCTCCACTGCAACTGTTTGATCCTTCTCTACAAAGGTGTCTTTTATCCAGTCAGTTCCTAACTTGAACAGGTGTATGGAGTTACTTAGTCTCGGGTATAAGATTCTGCATTTGCCTTTGATTAATTTCCTGAGTGTTGAGGTTCCTCCAGATGACAGGCCTCCAGCACATTGGTTGCTCCATACAGACCGGTGCACACTTTTGCATGATTTATGTTGTTAGCGAAGACAGAAGTAAATTCACAAGCAGAAAGTATAGAGTAAACTCAAAAGTCTTCTTTTGGGCAATCTAAATACTCCAGTTGCCTTTTGGAGGGCCACAAGGGCATTCCTACCCAACAGAGCCACATTTCAGAGACAGAACACTTGAGGCTTGCCCATGCTCTCTAGAGACAACTCTATAGCATTAAAAGGCTATGCAGCCACTCAGCACACAGTATAACACACTGTAAATACTAGTTATAGGAAAAATGATTAGGAAGAAAAGAGGGAAAAAGAGACATGAGAAGACATACCTCACACTCAGGATGTCTGAGGATATTGCTTTTGGGATAGGTCAACACTCTGGGGTTTTTTTCTGTTTGTTTGTTTGCGGTTTTTTTGTGTGTGGTGAGTAATGCCCCAAAACAGAAAAACAGGACAAGAAGGAAGAAAAATGAAAGCCACACTAAACCAAAGAAGACATCCATAAAAGTAAATGGCTGAGAATAGAGAAGACCTTAATTATATAATTAAGAACATTATTGAAAAGCCCTGGTGGAAGAGGTGTTAGTCATACATACTTGAAATACTCTACTGAATTGAAGAATTTAGCAGTCTAGAGGTTAGAAGCCTTTTTTAGACTTTCTTCTAAAATGAGGGAGACCAGGAAAATTCTTCACATAATGAGTGGAAAGTTGTCCTTTGGAGGCAAGCTGAGGGAAAATATACTCCTAACATGAATATCTCAATCAAATTAATCCTAGGCTCATCTAACCTAAACACCTAAATCACCTTT
This sequence comes from Chloroceryle aenea, assembly GCA_013399075.1. NCBI lineage: Eukaryota > Metazoa > Chordata > Aves > Coraciiformes > Cerylidae > Chloroceryle > Chloroceryle aenea. The sequence goes on from VWZY01010819.1 coordinate 575,828, forward strand.
CACAATTATTCAGCTATTTCCACACATGGCCTCCTATGTGTGTTCATGCCCTAAAGATGAAGTAAACTTTCTTTATAACTGTTTTAAAAAGAACTGATTTTTCAAACTCGCTCCATGTAGCTGCCACCGATATAACAACTGTGCAGCTTCAACCTACATAAAACCTATAGTAGCCAGCATCTTCATGCTTCTGAAATCCTGATATGAAAATTAAGGTTCTGTGTTTTTTAATAGGAATTTCTACTTTATTTAAAAACAAGTAGTAATGAGATTTATAAGATTAGGCAATCAATGTTTTAAGTGGTGTTTATATTTTATTATTTTTGAGCCCAAGTGACATTTTTAAAATTAGATTTTTAATAACCTTTCAGACTTATAGCCTTAGGGAAATAATTTCCTTAACAGTAGTTCAAAGGTTTAATGTCATAGCAAAGGCTTTGAAATATGATGTGATCCCTTTCATTTTAGAAAATTAGCATCTTTCAAAAATGATTGTCTAACAAAATAAAAATATTAATAAGGAAAACATATGGAGCCCAGCTCCAAAAGAAGACAGGTAGAGGAGGAAATAAACTCAGCTATGCAATACTTTTGTGAGATTTCTTCCAGATTTTTCTAAATGGTATCAGAGATCTCCACAATCAGGCTGCAGAAGTTTATGGTTTAAGAACCTGAGAGGGGTCAGTTACTCTGATCTTCACTGCCAAGTGAAGGTTAGAAAGCACTGGTTGGGAGCATTCTCTCTCCCCTCCAGTCCATGGCCAATGTCCAGCTCAGATCTATTATGGCAGCAACCCACCAGGGAAATAAATTCAACCATGAGATACTGTAGGGCTTTTGAACAGTTATATCCCATGCAAAGTAATACAGCTGTTCTGACCCTAAGCCTCTGTCCAATACAAATTTTTTTCAAAGGTTTCTTATTTGATCAAATTTCAGCAGATTTTTGGTTTCAAATAAAAAATCATAGAATGATAGGATTTGGAAGGGACATCTGGAGATCATCTAGTTCTACCCCCTGCTAAAGCAGATTCACCTAGAGCAGGCTTCCCAGGGTCTCATCCAGGAGGGTTTTGAAAGCCTCCAGAGAAGGAGACTTCACAATGTCTCTGGGCAGCCTGTTCTAGGGCTCTAGCACCATCACAGGAAAGAAGTTTTTCCTTATGTTCAGATGGAACTTACTGAACAAAACCATACCCAGCACTGACCTCTGGGGAACACTGCTAGTCACAGGCCTCCAACTAGACTCTACGCTACTAATGATAATCCTCTGAGCTCTGTCATTCAGCCTGTTCTCAATCCACCTTACTGTCCACTCATCTAACCCACATTTCCAAAGCTTACCTATGAGGATGTTGTGGGAGATGGTGTAGAAAGCCTTGCTGACATTAAGGTATATAATAGGCACTGGTACCCCCTCATCTACTGAGCCAGTCATGCCATCACAGAATGCTATCAGATTCCCACCTGTGAATCCATGCTGACCACACCATATAACTTTCTTTTCCTCCACATGCTTAGAGGTGACCTCTAGAATGAGCTGTTGCATCACCATTCCAGGGATAGAGGTGTGGCAAACTGGTCTGTAATTTTCAGGGACTTCCTTATTGCTCATTTTGAAAACTGGAATGACACTGGCCTTCTTCCAGTCCTCAGGTAGCTCTCCTGTTTTCTATGACCTTTCAAAGATGATGAAGAGTGGCTTAACAATGGTAGCACTGGATTTCAAATGCTGCCTTAATTTCTCAAGAAAAGGTCACTGTTCTTTGCAAAAGCAGAATTATTTTGTGCTTCAAACTCCCTTCCAGAATATTACTGAATGCCTTGGACTGAAATTGTCTGTAGGAAAAAGTATTTTTTTCAGTTATTGATCTGAGGTTTTTTCCAAAACTGGAAAATAGTCCCACTAATTAAGATTTGTTCATATTCTAAATAAATTAAAAGACTTCTATGAGATTTATCAAGCAACTCCCTTAATGGTTTTCGGATGACCTATAAACATTTGCATTCCAGAGTCAATATGCATTCCAGAATGACACAAAATAGATTTCAGTTATCATAATACTGATCATATTCTTGTGAAGCAGGCTGGATCAGAATATATTGCCCAAAATATTAACAATGGTATAAGAATGGTAATACAAAAAAGTCAACCACCTGCTTCAAATAGAGTTGAATGCTGAAATATTAAAAGTGTGCTCAGCAAGAAAATAGAAAATACGAATTATCCTTCATATTTTCCTGTCTCTCATACAGACTGTTCCATATCACAGACTTTGATGCCAACAGAGATTTCACAGCATTCATGCCAGTAGTAGTGGGCATAATCCAAAAAACAGAATATTGCTATTTAGCTTCAAGGTTTATGTATAGTCTCTCTTTTTTCTTTTTTTTTTTTTTCTTTTTCTTTTCTCATTGCAAATAACTGAGTCTTTAATAGGGATTATCCACAAATCTGTTATCACAAGAACAGCAGGAATGGCTGAAAAACAAGTGTCAATTCTGGAGAGACTGCCACCTGTCTTCTTTATTTGAACTGCTAGGAAAAGCTGTGTAAATAGTGCTAAATAAATGAGAGATTTCAATGCTTATTCAGAGCTAAAACCAGTAGACAAACAGATGGATAAAAATGGGAAGATAAATTCAAGGAAAAATAAAGGCAAAAATATTAGTTGGATTCATACTGTTCCCACAAAAGTACTAAAAAAGAACTAAAGATCAACAAAAAAAAACCAACTAAAAAGTATATATTAATAGCAGGTTAAAACATTGCTTAATACATAAGAGATTATTATATTTTCTGATTTACTGTATAAATTTTTGCATATTAAACAGGAGGAATCATTCTTTTCAATGGAGTTGTGCTACTCCCTATTCAAAACTAAGGAGTAAATCATAGGCTTGACATATGGATCAAATCGGAAGACAGCAGGTGTCATCTACCAACAAATCAACAAGATTCTGCTTTTCTGCATGCTGGATGTTGATGGGAATATCACACAAGAAAAAGGAAAAATACTGGCTTTTTTTTTTTTTTTAATTAAAATATTTAAATCCTTTGAATTTCTCTCAAATCAGATTTACTTCATTTAGTTATTTATTTTTCTCCAGACACACAATAATCAAGGAGAGGATGGTCAGAAGAGGAAGAGAAAAAAGAGCACAAAACCAAGAGAGGTGGATGAAAAACCCAGTCCATCTCATTTGGAATTAGGAGGAATAAGGAGGAATAATCTATGTTTCTAGTCATAAATCAGTAAAACTTTCTGTCTAAATCCTGTATTATTCCTGTAGACAAAACTTTTTCCATTGAAAACCAGTGTAAAGTCTTTTTTTTTTAAATCTCATGGTATGTTTCCTATTCTATTCCTATTCTCTAAGCAACTAAATATTTAGTTTACTAGGAAAACAAATGAAAGTAGATTTTCAAAGCAAATTTTTCTTGTTGGAAAATTGTCAACAATTTTTTCTGCCTTTCTACTTTTCATTCTCTTTGCCACACATCTGGGTATCTTCCAGATGGAAACATGTGTGAAAATCATTAAATGAAACTGCTTACTACGGTTGCCAGATTTAAAATATTTAAATCCAGATACAGAGAGGGAAATCATTCATGACCATGTAAGGGTGCAGGAATAAGCAAGTCCAATGTCTCCGACATTGCCTAGGCAATCTAATGCTACTTTATGTCTGAATGCTATCCATCAAACCTGTCACTGCACCTGGTCCATACTCATAATATATATCCCTAAGTTTGCTAGAGCCATTTCTACAGTTGACTTCACCCAGACTTCTGATTAGCCCTAAATTTATGGTCCATGACTGCGGGAGATTTCAGAGTGGACTTCAACACAGGTCAATGTGATCTAAGGTGAAGCCGTTTATTATTTATTATTATTTATTATATATCTTTTCTATATCAGTACACGAGCTACATTACATTGCTGTTGGGTACATGCCCTGTCCATACACCTAATTATCACTAATAATTGGTTAAAGCTACACAGCCATGTCTCCCTTATAAGGCAGTTGTTGTCATTCTTGCGGTTTCTTATCCTGCTGAGGATATTCTCGCAGTTTCTTCTGTTGTTGATATTCTCACAGTTTCTGTCTTGTGCTAGCAGGCCTCAGCTTACTGTTATTGCAAACCTGCTCTGCCTAGACATGTCTCCGCTCACCCCTCAGACCTGATTATATTAGGGCAACCCTAGACATGTCAAGGCAATACTGAGTCTGGATGGGCCACTTGTCCATTCTTATCAAGATACATTGCAACACATGACTGCAACCAGTTGCTCCATAAAATTTAGAGGGAATAAAAGTTATCTAGGGGAAGCATAGCTAGTATGAGATTTGACTGTATAGAGCAGGATAACCCAGATCAAGCCCAGATTAAGAATTTTGGCAGGTCTCCCATTCAGCTCTCTACTAGTAAGTGTCATCTGGTATAGGTGCCATAAGAAACTGATTAAGAGTCTGCTTTCTCATGCCAATATTCCACTAAAAATATCTAAGAGTTTCTATTTTATATTGAAAGAGAGAGTCCAACATATCTTGTGTAAATCAATGAAATTCATTACACAGATTTTGGATTAGGAAAAAAAAATACTGAAGACAAGCCAAATTATGATCTCAGAATTCTGAATCTACGTAAATCTTAATGGCTTCTCTGGAATAGCCTCAAGTTTACATTAGTGTCACACAGATCAGAATTTTAAATGAAATCTGGTATTTTTCATCACAAAATCATCCAAGAAAAATAAAAACAATCTATTTATTTTGATTATCCCACACACAAACTGTCCTATTATTTTACGAGATCATCTCAGCTCTGCATCCTATTTTGCAAGGTTGTAGTGGAGAACGAGTTGGATAATTTGATCCAGCATTGAATGCCTTGAACATGCAATGGGATACATGCACTTCGTCCTAGATCACTCCTGTGCTGTTTCACATGACTATGTTTAAAGAATGAAGAAAACAAACAGCAACAAACATGTTTCTGGCTCACCAAGATTAACCAAATTCAGTTATTCTGCCTATGATATTTTGGGTAATGCAATAAAAAAAAAGAGAATAAAATAGACACACCTCACCAAGTCTATGACATATAGTCATTCATCATCCTGCTGTTAGTCATTCTAATTACAAGTAATCTACTAGCACAGATTGCAATAACAGTGTAATTTTTACTGTCCTTATTCCAGTACGGAAGTTGAAGCTTTTCTGACCATCTTGCAAAAGGGCGAGGGTGCCTGAAAAGAAGGTCAGCTCCGACTCTTTTTCAAGCTTGGGTACTGTAATGCTTTGACCACTCAGCATAAAATGTAAACTAAGTCATTACCACATTTGAAGACAACCATGTGTCTTTACTATTCCACTGTTTCATACATAATGGCTTTCACTGTACTCAGGATGACAGCATGGTCACCATTTAACCTTATTACTTTCTAAAGCATTTTGAGAGATGATCTGACCTCAGAGCGGTGCTACATAAAACTGTCTCCCTACTCTAAATGTAGCTGGCAATTTAACCAATATAGAATGAGTGTTGTATATTGAAAAGAAAGATAAATCGGTGGTTAGGAGGAGAAGCCAGCAGAGATGATTGTGCAGTGTCTTAGATTCCCTTGGGCCTTGGTGGATAACTGCAAGTAATTTGTATGTAGAACTGGTGGAAAAAATTAATTGTGATTTCAACAGTGAAATACTTCACAATATGTCCCTGCACTTTATCTTTGTATCACCTAAAGAATTAATTGGATTTTTCTGAATGGTAGAGCAAGGGGGAGAAATATAATTCCCTCTGGTGAAAGCATCAGTTAGTAGACATTGTTTCCATTCTCCACTTCGTAATGGTGCCTCCCCAGTGTCCTTCATCCTCCCTCATTGTCAAGCACCTGAAGTTCAGATATTCTGCACTGGAAATCTCTGTGTCCCTAGAGATTTATTTTCAGGAGCCCCATGAGGTATCAAGAGATTTATTTCCACACTTTTTTGCCTAGCCCCATGTAAACTTTTTGAGATAAGAGAGAAATCTCAATCTATTTCTCTATTCTTCTTAACTCCTCTATTTCTCCCCTGTATCTCCTCTGGACTTTTAAGAATGAAGATGATATGCATCAGATTCCCTCAGTAACACCTTAGATCTTAGAATACAAAGGAGAAATTAGAGCATTATTGCAATGTCACAACTTCAGTACTGTCTTGCAATGGAATACATCTCCATCTTTATATAAAATGAAACAAGTCCTTAATAATTGGAAAAATTGCAACTCTATCCCATGGAGGAAGAAAGGTTTACATATGTAAGAACACAACTATAACTGAGACATGGAAAAAACACAGAGCAAAAGGAAAATAACCTGGAAGTGGAAAACACCAAATAAACATCTCCAGAGTAAGAGATTTTTTTTCCCCAGTCAGCAAAGGAGATCATGTGTGCTGGAGAGAGATCCAGTTTCATCTTTCCTTCAGTAGTTGTAGCCTCATCTTTGACAAATTCAGGAAATATAAATCAAGAGTGGTGACATTGTAAGGGTGAAATTACAGAGCATAAACCAAACTGATGACATTGGAATGAATATTGTTCCTGACTTGCATCAGAGTAATGAAGGTGTAAAAAGAAGGTTACAACTTGTCTAGTGCCTGACATTTTTCTCCCTTTGGGACATCTTCATCACCAGTGACAGTGCAAAGACATTCTACAATAATTTTTAGTAGAATAGTGGAATCAAAGTGTAGAGTGTTCAAATGCAATTATAAAGTCAGTTACATACGCCCGCATGCACCTAGCTTGCTTCATCAATGTTCATATTAATTGTATTCACAAGCTATCCTTGTTATATTTTTTTTATATGAGTCACTACTAGACACTGTCAGCTCTCAAAAGACAATGGAAAAAAAAAAAAAAAAGAAAGAAAGAAAGAAAGAGAGAGAAAAGTAATGAAATTTTACCACTCTTAGCTCTGGCTTAGTTCCAGATCTCCCGATTAACACCATTGTCATTTAAGTAAATGCCAGCTTCTGCGAAGACTTTATTTATTAGCCTTTTGCTCATTTCAATATTCATTTATAAATTAATGTATAAAGTGTTGACAGTCACATAAGAGAGTATGTGGGGAAGCATAGCACCAACACAAAAATTATTTCAAAAATTAACCTGCAGGAAATAGGACATTAATGTCCTTCACAAATATTGTATATAATAACATGGCTTTCTCTAGCAACTTGCATGTAATTTAAGATGTTCAGATTCAGCTGCTGTCTTAACAGTGTAAAATATTCATTGGTAAAACTGTTAGGATAATTTTAATGAGTTTCTAGAAATAAAAAACATCCAAAAATCACAAGTCATGTCTATAAGTCTTGGCCGGGACAGCTACTACACCTGTGCAAACACACCTATAATGCTGCTTCCTTCTGCCTTGACTTCACTTAGCTTCTATCCTTGCTCTTCTAGCTCCTTTTTTTTCAGTCCCGTACCCTCATTATATCTCGAACTATGGTCATTTATTTAGCAGTTGCCGTAATTCAACCTTAGTGTATTGAATGTAACCACTGAATCACAGACTCTTTCTCCTAAGAGAACATCACTTGTAAGAGGGCTCGTTGCCCTTCTAGACAATCTGGATACTTTGACAGCATGTCACCTTTTATTTATTCTCATTTTGTTAATCTGTGGTGATGATGACATATAAATCTGTGCCTTTAGTTAGGAAATTTTTCTGCAGTACTGTGTTATAACTTTACAAACGTTACAGATGATATTTTGTAATTACAATCCCAGTTAAAATTAAGAATAAATTAAGATAAACACAGAAAGTCAATAAGGAACTGAGCTAAAATGTTTGGGGGTTTTTGTATATTGGTTTTGGTTGGGTTTTTTTGGTTGGTTTGGGGTTTTTTTGTTTGTTTGAGGGTTTTTTGTTTGCTTCTTTGCTTGTTTTTGTTTTTGTGTGTGTGTGTTTCCTTTTTGTTTGTTTTTGGTTTGTTTGTTTGTTTGTTTCTAATAGACTAATCTTTAATTTGGCTCAGTACTTTCTTTGAATATAGTTAATTGGTACCAAAACTGTTTGACTGCATCAACATGAAATGAACAAATCAACGTTAATTAGTTTTCTTCCATTTACAACTAAGAAAGTATTTCACATCCTCAATATAAGAAAGTAGTTGGAAGTCCAGGCACTGCATTGCATAATGGGTGCTTAATTATTAGTACATCTAAAATGTTCCTTTCTATCATACAACACAGAATTCCAATATGATTTTAGTCCCTCTGTCTCGTCAGTGATCCACAAGTATGGATATAGTACTTGAAATAAATTGATGAGTTCAATAGGAACCACTAGATGAATCAATATGAATCACTAGATGAATCGATATGAATCAAAAGATGATTGATATTGAGTTCCTGAGAATCCCAGCAGAGGTCCTGATCTGAAGAAAAATCTCTTGCCCACAACCTTTTTACCCAGGAAAGCACCAAAATAGTTTTTAACAATATGTATTTTAACAGTACTCATGGTTCAAACACAACTTATCTACGAACTGTTGTCCTCTACAGAAATACAAAGTAGTAAAGTTTCTAACAAGAAAACTTGTCCTTTTTAATTAATTACTCTTTCAAGATTGACATTCTTTTCCAGATTTTTGAATGTTTTCAGGAATGGGACCTCAGCCACCTCCCTGGGCAAACTGTTCAGTGCTCCACCACTCTTGTGGTAAAGAACTTCCTCCTTATTTCTAATCTAAATCCACTCCTTTCTAATTTAAAAACATTATCTCTCATCTTTTCACTCCAGGCCTTTGTAAACAGGACCTCTCCAGTCTGTTTATAAGCTCCCATCAGGTATTGGAAGGTGTCTATTAGATCTGCCTGGAGCCTTCTCTTTCCAGGCTGAACAATCCCAGCTCCCTCAGCCTGTCCTCATAGGAGAGGTGCTCCAGCCCTTGTGGCCCTAGTCTGGACCCACTCCATCAGGTCCATGTCCTTCCTGTGCTGAGGGCTCCAGGGCTGGATGCAGTATTCCAGCTGAGGTCTGACCAGAGTAGAGTAGAGCAGTAGGATCCCCTCTCTCCATCTGCTGGCCACACTTCTTTTGATGCAGCCCAGGATGCAGTTGGCCTGGGCAGCAAGCACACACTGGCTGCTCATGTCCAGCTTCTCCTCTACCAGCACCCCCAAGTCCTTTTCTGCAGGGCTGCTCTCTATTGCCTCTTCCCCAAGCTTGTATTGATAGTGGGGATTATTCCTGCCCAGGTGCAGGACGCTGCACTTGCTCTTATTGAACCTCAGGAGGTTCACATTGGCCCACCTCTCCAGCTTGTCTAGGTCCCTCTGCATGATATCCCATCCCTCTGGTGTATCAGGCATGTATAACCATGAGCACAGAAACAAGGAGCATAGGAGCATAACCCATCTATAGTTACATGTAAGATCTCTGTATTAGAAACAACATGATGCCATAATAAAGAGTTATTACTACATTCGTACTGCTCTTTTAATACATGTAGATAAAATGGAGTGCTGGGATTTGTTCATCATGTTCTGTTTAGGATAGAAAATGATGTGACAAAGAGAGAAGCAACTCATCTGACATCCTTTGACTCATAAATTCACTCCCAGCTGGAGTAATTTTTTATGTTTTCCCCAAGGCAAGGTACTGTCCTAGATCACATGAGGATAAACATTTCTTCTACATCAAGTGTTCTAGTTAGAAATATGTTCTTCAACTACAGACAAAAGCTATAAAGTACTAAAAGCAGAAGAGGTACTGATCAGTGGCTTCATTAGGAATGACTGGCTTCTCTGACTGTCAAAATGTCAAGTTACTTGCATTAAAAAAAATGAATAGATTTCTGCTTCTCATGTCATTAGTAAAGACATGATCTAATTTAAGAATAAGCATTTCCTTTGCACATTTTACTTGTTAATCTTTGAAATTCATTTCAGGTACTTATCCTGTTGCTTATTTTCCATATTCAATCTGGAATGGATCCAAGTGGTTCATTTGTGCCTAGTTTTTTGATTTTTCTTTTTTTTTTGAGTATGACAAGCTAAGAAAAGTTATTTCTACAAACACAGAAGAGCATTAGAAAGTATAAAATCTAATTTCACAACTACTTTGGTCCCAGAAACAACGAATTTTACATTTTAAAGTAATTTTTCTTTAAGAAAAAAAAAAAAGAAAAAAGAAAAATAGAGTATATGTTTTGCTTTTCATTTCAGGAACAAAAAACCCAAACAAACAGCAAACAACAGAACAAACACAGGAGATTAGAAAAAGCAAAATATTTAAGTATGTGCTTCTTCCTTTCTTTTGAAGATACTTCTAATTCAATATCTACCTTATTTTGAAGACACTTCTAATTCAAAATTTAACATATTTTGAGTGGTTTAGAACAGCTAACATCCATGGGTACCTTCCAACCAAAACCACTCTATGATTCTATGATTTACGTGCTCTAAATTTGAAAGAAGCCTACATTTAATTTTTCATTCACCAGAACCTAAGATGGCTTGATGGCTTACAACCCCCATTCCCCATCACATTGTGCCACTGAAGGGAAGGAGGTGAAGAAAATCAGGAGTGAATTTGAGTCTGGGAAGAAGGAAAGGTTGGGGGAAGGTGTTTTAAGATTTGTTTTTATTTCTTATTACCTGCTCTGACTTGATTGGCAATAAATTAAATTTATGTCCCTGAATCGAGTCTGTTTTGCCCATGACAGTAATTTTTGTGTGATCTCCCTGTCCTTATCTTGAACCACAAGCCTTTAGTTGGGTTTCTCTTCCCCAGTTCAGCTGAGGAGGTGGAGTGAGTGTGAATTGGGTAGACACTTACTGTCCAGTTAAGGTCAGCCTCCACTTATACATAAGCAGAATTTAGGCTGATGAAATTTCTGCATACACCAAATACAGACTGAAGACACTGGTGTGTTAAATGCAGGATAAACTAGTTGTGCTAATGGTATAGCTGAAGCCATGTAATAATACAACATATTAAGATTGCAACAAGGCGGTGAAAAGGAATATGACATCATTATGCAGTTAAACATTTTACCTTAGTTTATGGCATGACTTTGACACTGTTTTCCTCAATGGAGTTAACTTGTAAATGCTGCTTGTCTTCTCTATGCTCACTTAACTTTTGTGACAGGAGTTTTACATGCCAATAAACTTTTCCTCTTCTCTATCTTTTCTTTCTGTTCTGTGCCCATAATTTTATGATGACTCCATCTCAACTGCTTATAGAAATACGTTCCAAAGTTGTCAGTGAATTAGGTCATGTTTTGACCAGGCAAAATTATTTTTCTCTACTACATTGTTGAGTAAGTTAAAATCTCAGTGCACTCAGATCATATGAAGTGTTCTTTCTAACTTTTGGTATACTGTCTCTGAAGGGTCATGAAATGCAGAACCAAATCACAGGATGACAGTTGCACACTAAATGTATCTCTTTGGTTTTACATTTTCTTTGTCCCCTCTAAAAACTCAGAAGTTGGAAGAGTTATCTGCCTGTTCCAATTATGTCAGTGTTTAAGTGGAGTATATAAGGGATGTTTTCTAGAAGGAACAGTGTAGTTTATTAGTGACTCTAAGAGCATTTCAGGAGTATAAATATAATACTTCAGAATTTCAAAGCTGAGTCTTTCTTGTGTATTTAATTCTGTGTCACTCCTACTGATAGTTCTAGAGCAAGAGAAGGCAATCACTTCATTGATAACTTTTTGAAAATTCTATGCAACAGCAGAAGAGAATTCAGTATAAAACTTCATACAAGTGGAAGGACACATGCTGCTATGCATTTCAGTAAGAAAAGCGTAAGAGAAATCAATGCAAATGGATTAGGAATAACAACCCAACATTTGTTAAAAATTATTTGGTAAAAGCTGTCAAACCAGATATTTTTGCTTAATTAAAAAGTTTGGTGTTTTTTTTTAAAGCTAAAAAGGACAATTATCAAAAAATAAAAAAGAAAAAAATAATTAAAACAAATGGGTGTCTCAATTAACTTTGTATCCCATATCCCAGAAGTTAGAATTGTTTTGTGGTCCCACTCTAGGTACACTTACGCATTTCATCAAGAAAGGTTTGAAAAGAAGAACTTACCTACACCATCAGTTTCTGTAACTGCATCAATCACATCTCCACATTAGAGTCGACAATAGATTAATGTTGTCTGGAAGGCTACTGTGTCCTGTAATGACAAGTTATAAATCATATGAAAAAGGAATCTATCATGTTCAGACAATAATAGCATAGAATAGGCCAAACTGGTATCCAGAACACTGTGTTCATCCACCATTTCTACCCAGTTGCCTACAAGGCATATATTACTTTTGTATCTTGCATCTATATAAATAAGTGGAAAGAAAATTTACATTATGATATAGGAAAAATGTAGTCAAATGATAAGTTTTAACCTAGACTTTAAATTGCTAGGGTTTTTGTTTGTCTGGGGTTTTGCTTTTTTGTTTGTCTGTTTAGCATTTTGGTTTGGGGGGGTTGGGTTTTTTGTTTGTTTGTTTTTTACAGGAGCTATATGAAAAGGAATAATCCTGACTGAAGAAATCATCAAGGATGAAGTTTTGTTAGAATCGACGTATTTCAATAGAGTACTTTGTTTTAGTGGAAATGGACTTCTTTTCAGTGGCAAAACTGTGAGAAAATTCACAACCAACATTAAAAATTAAGCCACAACTTCTACTGATTCCGAACCCCAAGGCATTCTAATTAAACTTCAAGTTGTTATAAGTAAGATTTGTCAAGAACTTTACATTCATAACAAGTATAAGGAAAGTTTGTTGGTTTTTTTTTTTATTTCAAGAACAATCATGGAGATACATTCTTGCCTGTATTTTGTTGATTGATCAGTTGGCATTTTCAAACTTCCACTGTTTTTAACATCTCATTGTTTATTTAGGAGTCTTTAACAGTCTCAGACTAACCCTTCAAGTCCAGAATTACAGCCATATAACTTTTTAGGATTAAGAGAAAAATGAGATCAGGCACTGAAGGACAGAACAGAATATTATAAACTAAGGAGCAGAATTATTTTAGCCTTTAAAAGTTGAATTCAAATTGTCTCAGGATTCATAAAACACTAGCTAGCTCCAATTAAAATTTCTCAAATAAGATCTCTTTTTCAAAATAAAGTATGCTTCCCCATGTTTTTGCCAAGTGATTTATATCTTTGGTTGACTTTCTGGCTTCTTGTCGATACCTGCCTTAGTTCTGACCATAGAGGTGCTAGGGATTCTGTGCCCCTATTTATCTTCAGCACCTACAATGTATGACTTCAAATAGAAAAGACAAACCTGAGCCTTACGTCTTAATAAATATGTTTTTTCCTTCCTATTTCATGGGGAAACAAAATTGGATATATTTCACGTAAGTTTGGAGTTGTTTTGATTTCCAGATATTTTTACCATTGTAGAGTTTTGTAATACTTCCAACTATGTAGTGCCAATTACTAAATATGTTTATTTCTATCAAGTAATAGACTAAGTCGTCATTCTATTAAAAAAAAATAAAAAACAAAAGCACAAACAAACAAATGACGAAAGAAACCCAAACAAGTTGATATGTAAATATCAGCTTCCAGAGGAAATAATTGAAACATTTGGATTAGAAAGATGAAAAGAGAATGTGGGCAACACTGGTAACTGGAATCTACATGTTGTATTATTTTCCACTGAATAAAGAAGTAAAGAGGATATGAACAAAATAAAAACTAGAAAAATTGTTTTGAGCTATTCTAGAAATTATGACTGATATTTCTTCTCCAGTGTTCTGACAGTTTGGAAAGAAGTTTGTTTTCCTTCCTTCCATAATCAGTGGAATAACTCTAAATCAAAGTGCTGTGCATAGTATCACTTACTTTAGTAATCTGGAGGCATTTACAACTACTAAAAACACTGCCACCCACAGAGAAGACTGCTGTTGAATTATGCAAGAGCAAGCCACATATTTCAGCGTGAATGAGGGAAGTAAGAGCCATGTTGGATATTAAGAAAACATATCTGGTTCAGAGGTCTGTAATTAATCTTGTCAGTGCATGTAACCTGTGTGCAGGAACACAACATCTTGGCATATTTCTCTTCTATGAATGCAGAGCCAACCCTGGACATCTGGGATTTGAATCCATTAAAGTGATTGGTCAAGATCTTGACCATTATACTGCATTCTTAGAAGTATTAAATATTTACACCATTAATTCATAAATGTTGTTCAGAAAATAGGAAAATGGAAGGAATTTTTATTATGTAGCCTCCAAGAAATCATACAGATATTTCTAGAAAAGAGTTCCATCCTGCTGTCAGTATAAACAGAGAAACTTGCTCTGTAGTTGATCACAGTGTGTCTGACAGATGTTTAGAAATGTCAATACAGTGTCCATAAATACCTATTTAAAACAATATTGTTCTTGTTTTATATAATCAGTGTAATAGCATAATTGTGTACATTTACTTCTAGACAGTGTTAACATTCAAGATGTATTTAATTAAATTGGCTGGAAATAAATTAAAATAGATTGGTTTCTTTTATTGACTTTTACAAATGTAGAAAACCCAGAGATGATGATTACAATAATCCTTATATGAACAAAAGCTTTAACAAAGCTTGCTATGAAGGCCACTGTCAGCAGAGCTGTCTCCATTGATTGCATGGAGTCTTTCTGGAGTACAACAGTAGGTATTTTTTAAGGAAATTAATTGCAATTATTAAAGCAACCTAAATTTACCTTTGGTCTTTCACACAAGAAATATTCTGAATGCAAATATAAGCACAGAGTTTAAGTTCCTTGACAGGAACAAATAAGTACCTCAAGAGGAACATTCATACATCAGAGGGGACCTAAAAGATAAGGTTAGAGAAGACACCTAATTTTTTGGTAACTGAAGGGAGGTATGAGAAATGTCACCTACATTACCTCTGCAGTAAAGACCATTATAAAAAAAAACCAAACAAACAAAAAAAAGAAAACAAAACAAAACAAAAAAAAAAAAAAAAAAAAAAAAAAAAAAAAAAACTTTACACAAAACTGAAGTNCTGTACACAAAACTGAAGTGCTGTGATTGTGCACAGCATTGTGTATTTTCATAGACAAAAAGAAACTGTGCACCTCTTACATTCACAAATAGGGTATTGTACTGATTTTTTGATAATGATACATTTAAAATTATACAGCTTGCATGTGTCTGTAAGGTTGCTTTTTTGTTAGTTTGTTTGCTTTATTTTTCTCTGTGTGTGTGCATTTCTTTTAATTATTATTATTATTGTGGGTTTTTTTTCCTACAGTGGAATAAAATTTAAAAAAAAAAAGGAAAGAAAGGGATGATCTGTAGATAGTTTTTCTGGAAGCTAATTTTTTACAAAAAAGTCTCCAAAATTCTGCTTCTACTAGAAAGCAAAACAGATTAACAAATAAAGCAAACCAGAAATATTGAAAAACATATTTGGAAAGGATCATTCTCTTTCTCAAATTCAATAAAACTTCACATTCTGGTATAAAATGAACTATTGCAACACATGTATATCTTTGTCAGAATGCAATGTTTTGATCAGTCTTTTGTCTTCCTTCTGAAATAAAATACATTTTAAAAATCTTGAAATTATTGCTTAAAGCTCTAACTTTCACAGTACACCAGGATATCCTGCAATGATGTTCTGGACATGGCTGGAAGGTGTACTCATTGGTGTGTCATTTTTCAGTGTCTCAACACTTACAGCTCTGATTATGTTAATATATTCATCTTTCTACGTAACAATGTATATGGTACATTTGAGTTTTTACCGATCCATGGATCCAGTGAACCTATATAATCATCTGTTTAGATGTCCAAGAACTGTTACACTGTAGTAAAGTAGCAAAGTAATTACATAGTTGTTTTTTTTAAATTATTCTGCTGATAACTGTAGTCTTTGAGCACCTAGTAAGTCATCTGAGACAAAATCAGTCTTTCTACAAAAGTCTCCTAAGTGCTCCATCCTTCAGCACTGCCAACCTTGTAGAACAGATTTCGATTTAATTTATCCTCTGCTTTCAAAAAAAGGAGTATGAACAAGATCAGAAACATATATTCTTACTGACAATTTCTCCATCTTTAATAGAGATAATAAGGTGAAAAATGAAAGAGATAAGGTAACTACCACTACCCTTTCTTAGCTATCAGAGCAGGTTATGAAAGCACTTTTTACTGCCTGTTCCAATTATTAGAGTGATTCTTGCTTACAAGAAGAAGCCTATGTTTCTTGCATGTACAAATATTTAGGTTAATTTCCTAAGTTTTGGAAAAATCTCTGTTTTATAATTCAAACACTTTCAGTTGTCATGAATGGAATCAGTGCATTTTGGATGGGAAAAGGGGCATGGAAAGACGGAGATGATATTTTTGAGGAACAACACAGATACCATAATTGAAGAAGAGTGGAACATGTAGTAAAGCTTTTATTCAGCAAGCCCATCATTTTGCCCGTCACTCCTGCCCATAGTAATGCTCACAAATTCAAAAGGGAAAACCTGCATAGAGAAACTTATTCAAGTATTAAAGTGATGTCAAAGACCCATATTTGTATGAGCTGTAATCTACCAAAATGTCATATCAAAAACTCTCCAAGCCTTGAAATCAACTTTTTTCATTTTGTGGGAAAGATTTTAATGGGCCAATTTCTTGCTTCCACAAACATGTTTAATAGCTTTTGAGTTTCTAAACACAGAAAAATATACTTAATGATCTAAGACAGCAATTTAAATAACAGTTTTAAACTTTAGCGTGATCTGTAGTGTTTCTTAGTAATTTAATTGAAGCCTTTTTACCTCATTAATTATTAAATTAATGTATTTTCCTTACAACTTGGAAACTTACTGACCCAGTCTGTGCAGAATCTAGAAGTTGCAGCTACCTTACACATAGCAATAAAAAGAAGTTATGAAATGCAGAGGTGACAAGTTGTTTTAAAGTACAAGCATTTTCAAGTGCAATTGCTTAGTCACCTCTGGTGATGAAGGATCTCCAAAGCATGGATGGAGTGAGTCCTGATTTAAGGAACTTCAATTCCTTAATCAATGCATGAAGTAGATCCTTAGAACAGGGAAAAGGAAAAGCTAAATATGTGTTCAGCATAATAACTCAAACCTAAATATATGAACAAATTTCTGAGGTTGACAATGGTCCCTTGCATTTGTATTCACAACAGTGCAGGTGAATTGCAGAGAGATGGACCTCAAAATCGTCATATGTAGAATTAATTTTCAAACCAAAAATAGTAAAACAGATAAAGGCACAGTTTAGTAGAGCTGTTTTATATTTTTGCAGAGTGAATCTGTTTCTCTGCTCAGTGCCATAGTCTTGAGCAATGTCATCAAATTTGGTTAAGTCCCAGAAACACAGTAATACAACCACCTCTTTCAATTTCATTTTTTTCACTTACATAATGTGTTTTTTCTAGTAAGCAAGTCACTAAAGAAACAAGAAAAACTCTACAGATACCATTTTTCACAGTTTTGCCACTTACTCATGTGAATGAATGGCTGTATAAGTATAAATCTTCAGGGGGAAAAAAAGAGTAAAAAAGAAGCCATAGCTAAAGTGGTTTCTTGACCCAGCTTCCAAAGTCCTGGAACAACTATGGTATTTTAGGGACATGGAGTCAGGTATCTCTGTAAGAACTGTATTTTGTGTATTGAGTGTTATATATTGAACCTATGGTTTCCTTCCCGCCCACCAACAAAAAAAAAATTTTTCTTCTTAACAAAAATGAAGGATAAAGGTTGGGATTCTGGGATTCTGTGATAAAGATCAGAAAAAAGACATACTAAAAAATATACCAAAACTTATATGTTATGCCATGATGTCCTCTCCTGGCAACTGGCCTTCCACTCTCATACTCCTCTTTTGGAAAAATGGACTCTAAAATGACCAAAAAAAAAAAAAAAAAAAATTCCCCATGGGAATCAAAAAAGCAATGCTTAATTATTATGTTTCCTTCTCATACTTATGAATTCACAGGTCACGGTGTAGAGCTTTACCCAAGGAACATGAACTTACTTTTATACCTTAATATTATCCTAAGCAGCCTTTGAGATTGCAGCTCCATTCTTCCAGGCATTGAACAAATATACAGGTGGAGATACTTCCTGACCCAGAAACCATATGCTTCAACTATTGGTAAGATCAATATTAAATAATACTATGGTTTTTGTTATATAGTAATTCAGCCTTGGAACTGGAACAAAATCCAGTTATATCAGGTCAGATCAAAAGACATGTAAAAAAGGACATGTAATAAAGGACATATGCCAGAAAACAGTCTAAACTAATGCAGCCATAGAGCAATGCTTCTCTGTACAGTAATTCAGCCTCCTCTGTATCAAGGAATTCCTGAGCCACAGGAGATGTCTTTGTGTTTAATAACCCTGGATTATTTTTTTAATTTTGATAAATTAGTCCAAATTAATTATTTTAAAGCCTGTGTAACCTTTGGAAATGCATGTTACTGATACTTAGATGAATACTACATAAACTAGCCCACACTGCTGTAGTACTGAGTGCTATACCATCATGGGATTTCCGTACCTTAAAGACCGAGGAACAAGACTCTACCTGCTGGGAACAGATGATATTTCCTTCCCCTTAAGTATCTGAATTCCTCATCACTATGTTATGATAAGTACCTCCTTGTTAGTACTTGATGTGATGATACAGTCGAGGATCACACTTTTACTGTAGTTGGTGCTGGATCTTTTGATATTTAAAGAGTATCTGGAATACTTCCCGGTCTATACATCTGCCCATCTAATTTAGATTTTGGTGAATAAGGTTTCACTGGGATGTTACAAGGATGATTAAGAACCTTAGTATCAATACTACACCACTTTCACTCTCTGTCAAACCACCATGGGCTGTACTTTAAAGAAAATCAAGCAGATGGCTGGATGGTCAACAACTATGCAACAAAACAATTTGTCTAGATATTTGTTGTTTAGTATGTACTGATGTTTATCCATCTGTAGAACAAGCCACCTGCCCGTTGTTTGATTGATCCGACTGGCTAAGCATTGCTAAGTACTTTGTAATAACAACAATACTTGCCCTCCCCCCCTAAAAAAGTTACATACAAGGAATGCACACTGATGGCTTTTGCAGACAAAGAGCTCAAATTAAGACCCAGAAGAAATGTTGCCAAAATATTTATTCATGGCATACGTTATCTGCACAATGCAGAAACATGTCCAGCACTACCATATTACAAAAATCTCTTACAAGATGTAGAAAAAGGCTGTAACACTGCAGTGTCTATACACTTTGTTACAATGCTGAGGTAGAAATACATGCATACAGTTACAAAACTAGTTATATAGCTGATCATCAGCATTTCATTCTCTAGCATTTCTGCTGCATATCCTTAATCCAATTAACTCCAGAACCACCAATATTTAGAGGAAAATGTAGAATTAAAATCTTTGCAGCATGCAGTGGAAGCAGATGTAATTTAGTATTACATGTGTCTAATGGCAGTAATGATACCTCAACAGAAAGATCAGATGGCCTCAAAACATAAATAGACTTGTGCCATTAGGTAATTCTTGTTCTATTACAGTTTAGGCATCTGTACAAGGCTTTACAATTTTATCCTGTTCCTGTTTTGGAGAGAATTCAGCAAATTCTCTCCATGGTCTGTTTGAGCACAATTTGAAACTTTAAACCTGTGAACAGTTTCTATTTCTATTAATAACATTCTGTATCTGTTTTCATAAAAGCAGAAGTATTTTTGTTTACAGTCATTCATCCTCAATGTTTCAGCCACTACCAGTGATATTACTGGACTTTAGTTGTTATGCAAGATGAATATAAGATGTGATGAGTAATTGAGGAAATTTTTTTGAGTAGATGGTGACTAGTGGCATTAACATCTTCCTTTCAACTCTAAGCAAGATATATTAGACTGAGCAGGTAAAGCACTAGACTCTAGCTAATTGCAATGTCTATTTCAACACAAACTCCTAACATTGTCAAAGATGCCTTGTGCTAGAGTACACAGAACTTAAAAACTCATTTGTGTAGGCATTTCTGGCACTCACAATATGCAAGTATCAATGAGCTGATGCTCAGTGATAAACCTGGGATATTTCTCACTATTTCTTTTCAGATTACACTAAAGATAAAATGAACACTGTCTATCTCCTTCTACTCTTTCCTTAGATTAGGAAAGATTAGAGACAGAAAAATGCCTAGGAGACATGTATTACTAAAAGCTGAATTCTTCCATAGCAGTCTTCAAAACAGATGTTGGGGTTTCTCCAGTGGCATCAAATTGAACACAGTGCATACAGGTTCATTTAGATCATATTCTTTCTATGATATGGATGCCTTGTGCCAAGAATGCAAAGCATTCATCTGCCAAAAGCAGGCATTCATGACACATTCAAATGAAATCTTGAGAAGCATAAGAAAAATAAAAAGTTATGTCCAGGCATACAGAAGCCTCATTATTATTATAAGCTCTGCCCACTCTTGCAGAGAGACTTCTTAACGATAAATCTCTACCAATAGTTTCCTTTCTAAACCCTATTACATATTATTCATTTCTAGACTCAAAGTCCCCATTTAAGAACTCAGAGTTTAAGAACTCAGAGTTTAAGAACTCTGATATTTTCCACAGCTCTCTGAATTCAGCGGTACAGGAGGAAAAGACTTGATTGTACTGCCACGTTTATTGCAGTGCCAAGGCTTGAGAGACACAGAAAAGATAAAGCCACTTTATTTCTTTTTCTTCGGGTTTTGGACTTTTCCTACCAAACTGCAAGAGCAGGATTATGCAGCTGCTAAAGCTCTTCAGTCAGAAGGAAGGCTCTCTGCATTTTCATTCTGCCCATTTCTGTTAGCAGATGCTTGGCCCGGTACATATTATTCTGTGCAGATCAAACTACAACAAACAGATCTTGAACAGAATTATCAGTTTTGCAATTTCACTGGAGAGGTCTTGGCTTACTAGCAATTTCCAGATTTGTTAACTCTACCCAGTCATACGAGAGTCCTACAAATAAAGAGAGAATTACCCATTATTGATCTACTGTCTGCCAAACTCCAACCCAGGTCAGACTGAAATAGCAGATATGTAATTCTCTGAAATGGGGGTCTTAAAATGTAATTGTGATAATGGTAGTTTGCCAAAATAATATTATACTTGTATTAGAAACTGAGAAACAATCTGACAAATTAGCATTCAACATTGGAGGCTGATATAGCACAGTGGTCAAGGGCTGAAAACTTTTACACTTTTGATTTTACATTAAAGATGCCGGAACAAACCTTCAGTTTTTGTAAGGTATTACTTAACTGAAAGAAATAGTGGTTCAAGTTCAGTATAACTACTTCATACATAATAATGTGAAAGCATCTCAAGGAATACCTGAATTTTTTATCATTCACCTCTTCTGAAAATAAATGGAATTTGATATGCATTGGGGATGGGTGTTTTTTGTTTGGGCTGGTGCTGGACTTCATGGATTCCAGGGTGTCTCTTATGTCTAGTCTGAAATCACATTTTTATACATATAAAATCTTTACCTTGCTGTCTCTGAGAACAGTAGTGACCTTCCAGTACCTGAAGGGGGCCTACATGAAGGTGGGGGAAGGTCTATTCAAAAGGGTTTGTAATGACATGACAAGAAGCAATGGTTTTAAGTTAGGAAAGGATAGATTTAGACTGGATATTAGGAAAAAGTTCTTTGAGGATGATAAATCACAGGAATGGGCTGCCCAGGGAGGTGGTGGAGACCCCATCCCTGGAGTCATTCAAGGTCAGGCTTGATGGCGCTCTGAGCAACCTGTCCTAGGTAGAGAAGCCCCTAGGGAGCATTGGACCAGATGACTTCTAGAGGTCCCTTCCAGACTAAAACATTCTATGATTCTATGATAAAACATGATTTCTGTAAGGAAATCTTTACCTATCTCCTCTGTGCAAGTTTCCAAAATAAGCTATACCAGATATGGGGGGGGGAAGCATATGAGTATGAGCACCTGATTTCACTTCAGTCTCAGAAAGCTGCTATTATTGTTCTTCAAGAAAGTAAAGTATTTAAGGTAATAAAAAACATACTGGAAATTTTCTTAGTTTCATTTGTTTACTGCTTTCAGAAACTACTCCAAAGAACTCGTTAATGGAAACTAATTGGAACAGGTTCTGTGTCCATGTCCTGTTTCTTTTATAATTGCTGAAGTCACTGATTTGACATGAAACAGCTTCTATTTAATCTGTCTGATTAAAAAGGGCACTTTCTCTTGTTGTACTCATTGGAGTGGAAATTAATTGTTCACTGTCATGCACCAGGCTGTTCCCTTCATTTGATAAACCAAAGGATTAGGCAAATTTAGTCAAGGAGTCTTGAGGACTCTTCCCTCCCTCTATTCCCTTCATATCATGAGGTGAAACACTGCACTGATTATGAGACCTCTTTTTAATCAATTTTTTTTTTTTTATTACATGAATTAATTGGACTGTCAGACTGGACTGGATTTATCCCAGTCAATTCTTCAATAAATTATTTTCATCTGAAAAGAAGATGGAAATTCCTTTGTTTTAAGGAAAAGCTAAATACAGAATGCAAGAAAGAGTTTCAATTGTGGATATCCCTTCTTTCACGATGAAATTAAAAGTGTGAGGCTGAAGAACCCTGGTCTAGTACAATCTGACAAGTGTTTTAAGTATTAACAACTGTGCAAAGTGGGAGAAAACAACTGCATTTATTTGGCAGTGCACTGTACCAATGGTATTGGATGGAAAACTGTGATTGACCATCGAGAGATCAGACCTGAAACAGTCATGAAGTTACCAAGAAAATTCAGAAGACCTACAATGTAATGAACAAGAAAATTTGAGCTTCAGGTGTGCTATTTATACACAAAAGCCATACATTGCAAAGCACTTAGGGAAGAAAAACCTTTCACAGAAAGTTCTGCAGCAGAATGCACCAGAGATTATAATAAATCTGCTTCAGTACCTGCGTCAGGCCATTCAGGAAGGTCATGCATAGTATTTCCTGACAGGTGTTTGTACATAACTCTGGGCAGCTACAGCTCCTTCTCATGTAAGATGAAAGAGCTGCAGATTTTAGGTGGTCTGGACTTCTATTCCAAATGAGACAGAAAGAAGAAATGCTCATGGCTCTTAAAGAAACCATGGTTGATGCAATCACAAGCCAAACTTTGCAACATTAGCAACAAGCTGTGATATTGAATAACTTCAATTGCACTGATGCTAAGAAATCCTTAGTTGCAAGAGGAACTTTTCCTAATAGGACCCTCCCTGAACACCCTTGAGGGCAATAAAACTGAGTGATTTTCTCAGTAATAAGCCGGTGGGCTATGGTTTGTATCACACTGAGTCTCTCTTGCATTTTTTTATCTGTTCTTAGGGCAAATTTGACTCTTAGACCTTTTGTAATTCTACCAAAATCAATTGTATTGCCTGATGAGCAATTTAGTGCTGAATTTAAACCTCTGAGACTCAAGTGATCCCTAACTAATTAACCTACAAACATTATTGTGCTTTGACAATTTGCCAAGGTACAGAAGATCCAAATCCATCAACAATTATGAAGTTTTCTCTTTCTTGGTTAAAACTGTATTTTCAGGTACCCAGCATATATGATTGAAAAGCAAACATCTGTCTCATGAAACATCCAGTCATAATATTTAAAAATGGGAAATCTGAGAGGGTTAGTAATCTGAAAATAGCCCTCATCACTTAGCAGGAGGGGTTCTGTGGTCATGGCATAGCAATGCCAATCAGCTTCAACAGCTTTGACCTCTATCACTCCTAAAATTTGTTGTCAATTTCAACAGACCTACTTTATCTCAGCACATGCATAGTGTTTAGCAAAAAGGCAGTGAAGAGTAATATATAGCTGTTTAACACTGACCACACTGTCAGCAAGACCAGTGAAACCTCATGAGAAACCTCAATGATTTGATGAAGGATCACTGTGAGCATCAAAGGCAAACCCTGATTCTAAAAAAGGATCTCCTTGTCAATCTTATGGACCAAAAGAAATTTGTATAGGTGTTTAAAAGGTAGAGGTGGGGGGAAAGATAACAGCACTTTCAAAATGATAAAGTCAGATGTCCAGTATGGCACATAGTATCAGGCAAAAGGCAGTTCTCAGAAAAAAACATTTGCAGTGACTACGTTTTTGAAATGTGAAAAAAATACCAGAAAAATAGGTATTTACATTATTGATAATTCTTCTTTATATGAAGACATCACATCTTTTAAATTGCTACAAACTTGCTCTTCCATAAGAAAACCACTTCTGAGTACTACTCAAACTCTTTGAGAAATTCACTTAAACAAGAGCTCATTTCTAGTTTCCATCATTCACATTCAGATCCATCACTCACTTTTTTCAGTTTTGACTCCACTATTCAAAACAGAATTATTATATATTAATTGACAAAGAGGAGGATACCATTTGCAGCTGTTAAATATTCTGTAAGTGCTCAGCATGCAAATTAAACACGAGTAACCTATGTTCTTGTTATATTTAATTTCTCAAGCTGTCTTTGGGTATTAACAATGCAAAATGATTCCACTCTTCCTATTCAGTAATTTTGAACAAAATTTCATCATCTGGAAATTCGAACCTTTTAAACATTTGAGAAATCTAATAAATTTGTGTCCATTTTTTTCTTTAACTTAATATTTATTTTCCTCATAAATAACAATTTACTGAAAGCTCTCCTGCTTCTCAGCTATAACTTTTTATTTATTCAATTGACAAGTGAGCAAAAAAAGCCATTCTGATTTAAACTCTGATTTGACATGTATCCTCTGTAATACTTCATGTCAAATCAGTAAAAACTATCCCCACCCTCCCCCCAAGGAAAGCTATGGACAATAAGAATAGAGGAAATATGAATAGTTGTTGCAATTCAGACATAATGCTATGGTTCAGAGCTTGTCCAGCTGTTCATGTCTAGACTTTACAATAGGAAGACTGGGTCAGAATAGACAACAAAGGAATGTAATTTTTTCTTTAAAATATCATTTTTACAGCAGATAAGTGCTTTGGCAAAGCGTGAAGCTTGTCAGGCTTAGACGTCAGTTTGCACAACTGAAACCAGTCTAAAATTTGGTACTATCTGGAAACAATATATTCAAATTATTTAATCATCCCTTATCACTGCACTGATAAAAAATAATTGCTTTTTTAATCTATTATTGATCTACATTTATGCTACATGCCTAACCTTGAAGTCATATACCTGTATAATAGTTCAGTAGTATATCTTTATCCCAGATTTTCTGATGACACAATCCAACTAATGCCAAATGTAACCATTTTTAATATTTATACAGATTCCACTGTGAATTAATAAGCTTTGCACCCAGACTTGAAAACATGGGAGGTGAGAAAAGAAAAAGAAAACAAACAATAATAATCAGGGGAAGATTGTTAATACAGTTTTACAAGAGTCTAATTCAAATAAAATACTTACAGAGAATAATACTTTTGGATAATACTTTTGGTAACCTATGCAATTTACATTACAAGTAGGAGCAACTCATCTTCCACGCATTCTGGCTTATAATAGCGAAACATGCACACACCAATGGAAGGGAACAGAGTTTTCATTATGAAACTATTTAAAAATAAATGTGTGAATGTAAATGATATATTTGTACCCAAGCTCCACTAGATCTAAAATGAAAGCCAAAAAGCAAGATGGTATTGAAAAATATTACTGATTTATGTTGAATCTTGGCACTAGAGTTATTCCCAGATTATGGTCCTGCATAACAACAACAACAATCTCAACCTAACAACAATGAAGATTTCTGCTTACATAGATGGCTACTTACTTAATTTTCTTTTTAAGTGTTGCTGATGCCAATTAAACACAAGTGCACATTAACGGCTATATAGATATTACTAGTTTTTCTTTTCCAGTTGGTAGCTCAAGACAAATAGCCAGGCTGTCGTTGCAAAGATTACTGTGTGAGCACATGATTTTTCAGCTTGCTAACAATTTGGAGCAAGTGAGAATAAAATTATTTCCATTGACGTAAAGATACGGTAAACTGATATACATATTTTACCAAACAACAAATTTAAAAATAAAGCATGTCACAAATACCAACACATTTTTGATTGAACACCATTTCTGTTTGACCTTTGAAATCTTGATTTTAAGCTATCTTCAGTTTAGGGAAAAAAAAAACAACACAAACGTCTGAAAAAAATAGGTATTCTGGAACAAAAGGAACAATTTAAAATACAGATACTCACTTTTACCTATTTTTTCACTTATTTCTCTAGAACTTACAACAATAAAATTACAGAATCATAGAATACTTTGAGTTCAAAGGGACTTTTAAAGATCATCTATCTCAAGCACCCTTGCCATGGACACTTTCACTAGATCACATAAAATCATAACAATATTAACAGGAAATTAAAAATATTTTAGAAATCAACAAAGCTTTATTTTTTCAATGAAATTTCACTGTATGGTATGTATCCAGCTCTAGCTACAAGCATACATGTATGCTGATTGCACAGCATATACGTATATTTATACATGTGTATATGTATACACACATATATTTTGCATCTATTTATTCTTATGTATTTAACACATATATTTAAACTGTAAGTTTCTGTTATAAATGTTATATAATCTATGTTTCTACAGCTAAAACTGCACCTTTTAGTTTGTCTTCTCTTGCTCGAGTGAAGAGAGCATTCAACATGGCTTTCACTGATGCTTTTAAAAGCAAGGGTCCAGAAACCCACAGTTAAGAACATTTCCTTTACTAAAGTTATTCTCAGTTAATAGAATCATAGAATCATATACAGGTTGGGGATGGAAGGGACCTTAAAGATTATCTAGTTCCAACACCCCTGCCATGGGCGGGGGCACTTCCCAGTAAACCAGGTTGCTTTAAGCCCTATCCAACTTGCCCTTGAACACTTTCAGGGATGGGGCATCCACAACTTGCCTGGGCAACATGTTCTTCTGTCTCACCACCCTCAAAATTAAGAACTTCTTATTTTCTAATTTCTCATCTAAAATTACCCTCTTCCAGTTTGAAGCAATTACCCCTTGTTCTATCACTACAAGCCCTCATCAAAAGTCCCTCTCCAGCTTTCTTGTAGGTCCCCTTCAGATACCAGAAGGATGCAATAAGGTGTCCCTGGAGCCTTCTCTTCTGCTGACTGAACAACCCCAACTCTCTCAGCCTGTGCTCATGGGAGAATTGTCCCGAGAAATTTCCAGGTTTTGTGTGTATACAATAAGGCATAAGGTAGATATCTGAGGGTAAGATTTTAATATTTTCTTTAGCTGATCCCGATTTGAACTGTTGGAAGCTGCCCAGGGTCTCAGTAGGTTCACTGCTTTCCTGCTGTTTAAGCCTATAGTCATTTTACTGAAGGGTTGTTGTTGTACAGCATTGACCCATCTGGGTATCTGAAGATTTTTGCAATCACAGGTGTAAACCTCTAACTTCTGAGCTAAAAGCCACTTTCCAAATATGTCCTTGTGTCTAAAAGCAGCCTAAAGTGAACAACAGTGGCATTTTTCTGTTTTAGTGAGTCAGCCTTTCTTTCATATGGGACAGCTTGTAGAATTTTTCTGGCCTTGACTTGAACTTATGTTCCTCAAATATCTTCAGAAGATGGTCAAAAATTACTTGCCTACTTCAACCAGTATTTTCTATTTGGTTTTTTTTTATATATTTTGTAAATCCAAAAGGTTCCAGATCCTTAACAAACATTCGTAATTAGAAATCTATACCTGTGTGGCTAATAAAACTGATTAGAAAGGGAGTTTTGTAGTCTCTCACTCTAATTCCTTCCCATTCAATAGAAAAGTAAGAGTTTTCATGAGAAAAAAATAAATCAACATGAACATTTTCTCTTTGTCTGATCTAAACTAACATTTGTCAGAGAAAAAGGTCTTCCCTTGGACAGAACTGGCTCTTCTTTCCCAAATATTCAAATTTTGTGCACTAAACTCTACAAAATTCTTTGAATAACAAAATCCTACTGGGAAGCGCCTGCTCCAGAATGTCCCTAGCACTATCAAACACTTTCCAATTCATCTGCAGTCAGGGTATTTTCCGACACTACGAGTTGTCCTTTATGGAGATAGAGCTACAGTGAACACATTATTGAAAAAGCTAATTTTTTTTCCCGGTGTCTACAGAAGTGCCTAACATTTGCTGCCAATTAAAATAATAAACAAACAGCATAAACTGTATGGATTAGCAAAGGGTATAATTGCCCCTTTTAGTCATATAAATGAATGGTTGCCTTGCTACAGGAAAGAGATAAACTAGATGGGAAGAGACAAACTAGACTGGAATTCATTTTCACCTCCCATGATGAAATCTTTTATTGTTGTTTTTCTGTGCTACTATGGTGGAATACAAAGCCTAAGTCACAACAAAGCAATAATATTGCATTGATGCATTCCCAAATTGAAGCCATAGGCAAGCAACACTTCTTACTGCCAGGTCCAAAATCAAGTCTCCTTACAGCCCTCTGGGCATTACCAGACTAAATAGCTTTGAAAAGGGGAACAGCACATTAGCAGCCCCTCTGAGACAATCTGAGTAGAGCTACTGCATTAAAAAAAAACAGTTTAAATTATGTTAATAGAGCTGCAAGCTGTAAAGAAATTATTTATCAGAACTAGTGCAAGACCCCAGAGTTTATGCATTTTTTACATCAGGAATGGATTTTTTTCCATTTCCTGGCTGCAGTCCTGGGTGTCTCCAACAAACTTTTATATGCCACCAGCAAAGGGGAATCTGTCATATGTGCTTCGACCATCTGTGGTCTTTAATGCCATTCATGCCAGGGCTCTGTGTTTGTTCCCTACATTGACCATGACTCTTTAAGTGTGATCATCTAACCAATTCCTTAACCAGTGAGTGAACAAGTACACCTTTTCAATTCATGTTAATTACAAAATAGACCTCGGAGCACCAAGTTGGTATGAAATGACAACAGGCCAAACCCAGGATTCAAATAAACAAAATCAAGAACAGAGTGGGGAGATACGTATAAAGTATCCAAAGTGACCCCAAAAAGGTTAGTGTGTTTGATTCTAGGGCAACTTTTTGACATTTTCAGTGGATTATGAAAATGTTCACCAGACGATGCCTCTGCTGACAGAAACCTGTGTTTTAAGGAAAGAAAATTAGATTGTCTTCAGCCCCAATTTAATCCTCTCTGATTTCACAGTGTGCTCAGCCGCTTCAAGAAGAATGCCTCAACAGAATGCCATCTGAGAATACTGAATGGCTTTGTTGCATTGGGAAGAGATTTGCATTCAAAATTTCATCAAGAGGCACTGCTGCAATCTAGGAACTGATTCCTCTTTCACTAACACCTGCTCAAATCAGCAGGAACCAATGAAGTCAATAGACTATCAAGAGCAATGGGGTTAGACTTACATTAAGTATGTGTGAAAATCAGTGGGAAGAAATAACAGTTCAACATATCTGTATGTACATTTAAACTCACAATTCATGAAAATACCAAGCACAAGAAAAATCAAAGGTAATACTGGATTATAAATGGGTCCACTTAGTCTTGACATTAAAAGGTGGGTGTCAGCTTCCTGGCTTTTAGGTCTCTGATAATTTCATTCCGCTTTTCCATAATTCATATCTTTTCACAGTTTATTGACTCGTTCAAGACTACTCGCCCTTTTCACCTTTTTATTTTAGTTCTAAAATTTGTGTGTGCCTACATGCTTAGGAAAAAATGTAAAAGATCTACCTAGCATTTGAAGGAGTGCTGCAAACAGTTATTTCAAGCCTTTTGTTCTAAACTAAAATAAAAAGCCACGGGAGGAGATTTTTCAAATTTGTTTCAGAAGAGGTTTTATCACTCAGGTTTAAGAGAAAGATTTTTCCCCTGGCATATGCCATCATCTATCTATGGTGCTGCTCTAATTTACACCACCTGAGGATTGAAAGTGACATAAAATGAACAACTAAAAAGAAAGAGACCACACGTGAATAACATCTGTCACATCACTTAATATACTGTTGCTCAAGGGAGAAGGTGACAAGAATTGGTGTAGTGCCAAAAAAAAAAAAAAGGCAGGAGAAAATCTTCAACTTTGTAACTTACTACAAGTTTTCATTACTTCTACAGTTACTTTCACAATGCAGCAAATATAAATACAGATATACCTATTAATACTAGCAGAAAATGGACAGTTCTATCATATCTTTAAAGATGAGCTGCTGCAAGTGAGTTTGCAGAATGGCATCTGCACTTTTGCACAGCTGAGGGATCTCTTGTAGGAAATAACTTGTAGTTTTTTCTTTTGACTCACAAAGGGACCCTACGAAACTAAATGTTGGACATAATGATAATATGGGGATAGTATACATATACAATGGCATGCATAAGAGGAGTCATACATCAAAACTCTCTTTTCAGAAAACATGCCCTGGGGAAGCTGTTGGCAGAAGGCAGTCTCAGGGTCCATATGCCAATAAAGAACTTTGCCTGGGACATCTTGTGCATTGTTTTGGAAATTAGACTCTAACCTTATGGATATTACAAGAAAAAAAAAAAATAGGAGTATAAGGAGATATTCTGTAAGAAATATCATAGTCCAAAGAGTTTGCAGGAAGAAGTCAGTATGTTGGTCAGTTAAGACATTCTCCTTCTAATTTCAACATCTGTAGCACCATGCTTGGTCTTCATACTTTGTTAACAGAATACGCTAGTTATGAATGCAGTATTACATGGTGAAATTTTTCATAAAACAATGCATGAAGTACATCTATAAATTCTAAGAGAACCAAGAAGAATGAAGCATAAAACTTATCATTAAGATTGGTTGTATTTGTACTAATAAAAGAACCGTGGGGATAAGTAGAGAAGGTAAACACTTATCACTCCATCACTGTAGCAGAAACCACAGTCACAGGAACAGAGAATGACTAAGTTGAAGGAGAGGGGAAGATCCCTTTCCAAGCATCTTTCCACACCACATGGAAATAAGGAGAATAGTGATGGAGGGGAGGGAGGACAGAAGCAGTCATTTTAAGCAAAGAAAGATTCTTCTAAGAGCAAAGCTTGAGAGTTCAATTTACTGTAACAGAAAGAAAAATAAAGAATTTACATATTGAAATAGTCAATATCATATCTAGAGAATTATTACAATTTAGTAATTAATTATTAAAAGACAACTGATCAAACATAAGCTTCATGATGTTAATAGGACTTACTATTTTGCTTTGTTTATGCATGTGTGTGTTTATTTTTCTAAAGCCCTGTATTGCAAATTTATGTTTTGAAATAAACATATTCTTTTAGCCTTAAATCTTGTCTAGGATGGTAGGTGCCACTGACTGACCTGACATACAATTCCATATCCACTGATGGACTGGATTACCTTTAAAGATCCCTTCCAACCCAAACTATTCTATGCAGGGAGTCTTAATAATTTAAATGGTCATCTTGGCAAGTGTCCAGCTGCTTAGTGTATACTAGAAGGGTGAGCACTGTGTGCCACCACAGAAGTGTCAAACAGACTGGGTTGAGTTCTGATGTTACAGAAGTCAGAGAGGATAGGTTCTCTGGGGATCAGTGACAACTGGGAAATCTTCTGTATCATGGGAAGGGAATGAGGAGCGAGCTTGAATCTGAGGGACCGAGGGAGGGTTTATAGCAAGAGGACAAGTTCTTTTACTGGGGAATTCTTGCAAGAAATTTTCTTTTTTTTTTTTCCTTCCCCACCACCCATTTTTTTTTTACTCTTTCTCTTTCCCTTTCTCTTTCTCTTTCTCCTTCTCTTTTTTCTTTTTTCTTTTTTTTTATTTTTCTTTTCCTTTTTCTTTTCTCTGTCTTTTTTTTTTCTTTTTTCTTTTTTTCTCTCATTTCTCTTTTTCCTTTTTCTTTGCATTCTTTGTGCTTTTGCCTTATTTCAGCAACAGGAAGGAAAAGGAGACAAGAACAGATTGTACTCAGCACAGAGGCAACAGACAAATCTTGCAAGTTGATAACCTAAAAGAACATGATGCCTAGCTTCCTGCATTTTAAATTCTACATTATAAAGGAAAGAACAAAAGATCTGTCTCTGTGTGTTGTCGTTTACTACTGGAAGAGCACTCAAACTATTTCTGTACTGCAGCAGCATCAACACATCAATAAAATGTAATGAAAAAAGAACATGTATAAATGTTCCTGGGGGACAACTACTTGTTGACTGATAGACAACATAAATCTTTTATACAACATTGCACAATACTTTCTTCACGCATCATATGAAAAATAATGCAAAGAACAACTGTTACAACTGCCAGAAGGTATGTAATTGTGGTGGATTGACCCTGGCTGGACACCAGATACCCACCAAAGACGTTCTGTTTCTAACCTCCTCAGCTGGACAGGGGACAGAAAATACAACAAAAGGTTCATGGGTCAAAATAAGGACAGCGAGATCACTCACCAATTACTGTCACAGGCAAAACAGACTCAAATTGGGGAAAAATTAGAAACTGCATGAGCTTCAACAAGTCAAAATGCAAGATACAGAGTGGGTTGAGAGTATGCCTGAAGAGAAGGACTTGGGGGTGTTGATTGACAAGAAGTTCAACATGAGCCGGCAGAGCACTCATGTGGCTCAGGAGGCCAAATGTATCCTAGGATGCATCAAGACGAGTGTGGCCAGCAGATCAAGAGAGGGGATTCTGCTGCTCACAAAAATTTCATAATTCTTAAAATACTGAAAAAAAAAATAAATAAATTATTTAGAGTTCTTGACTGAAAACCTGAAGACAGCTTTGGATTGTATGACATCCATTTTTGTCTGGACATATGCTTGCTCTGAAAAGAGAAATATATAGCCCAGACTTTTTATTACTCCAAAGACCATGACATTGTGTCCATGCTCATAATATTTAGGCTCATACCTGGTTAATACCAACTTTTTGTAAGAGTGGACAAAGCCAGGTCCCTTCTGCCTTTGAACAACGTAGACATAGTTGGTAGTTTGAACAATGCTATATATTGCCCCCTCCTTCTCCCAGAAAATAGACCTCTCAAAATATCATTATCTAGTTGAAAATGTCATATCTAGTCGACCCATTTCATCAGAAGATGCTGGTCTTATTGAAAATGAGTATCAGAGTTTTCTTAATTGCTACTGTCTTGGTTTATTTTGTTATGTGCTTCAGGTATCCATAAATAACATGTCATTTTGATAGTCTAGAGTTGCTAAGTACAGAAAGAAAAAAATGAAAGAAGCAGGATAGGGTGACAGCTCATGGACTATAAGAGCTGTATGGATCACATCAGAGGTTCAGATAGGCCACTAGTTCATGTGATCAGTAGTGGAGACTCAGTAAAGAAGGGGTGGCCACAGTTTGTAAACTCCCAGCAATATCCTTTCATCTTGCTGGAATCTGTCACATTCTTGCTATACTGAACTGGTGGTTGTACATTTAAATTCATAGTCTAGAACCACTTCTACTTATGATTCTTATGAGGATAGGTAAACATTTAAATTAGTACAATTATAATCTAATTTATGAAGAAAGGACATGTATTTAATCCCTGTTCAAAGCAGGGTGAGTACTGTAATGTTTCCAGAATTGCTGAAGTCTGTAGCAGTTTTCAACCACAAGAGTTGAAAAACCCAACCAAACAAATTAAAAACCTCCCCAATAATTAGGCACCAGTGAATTTCTTCTGTAGTCTACAGTTTAAAACTTTTCAGATCTTTCTTCCTTGTATATGGGATACATTTGTATAGTTTCAAATGTACAATATACTCCAAAGCCAAATCACTGAACTAACATCATGGGCACAACTGTAAGCAAATACTATGTTGAAAGTAAATATATAAAGAGAAATAAGCCAATACATAAGAATCCATTATATCATTCTGATAAACATATCATTGAGCATCATTTACTAACTGTATAGCAAGTTACAGTCCTGTTACAGCACCAGATACTTCAGGAAAAAAAATTTCCAGAACTTCAGAGACATGTTGAGTCCCTGACGTGTGCTACAGTGCACTGTGCTGGATCCATGCTGTATTCATGGCTTCACAGAACCTGGGCTTACCAAAAATCATGGAAAGACACCCTCACCAGCAAAACACAGGCATGTATTACACGTAGCAATTTCCCTCTTAACACCTCACGACAGTGCCATGTTATTTTAATGTGCTTCTTTTATAACAGAATATGGGTGCCCTTCTCTGACCAGACTGTTTAACAGATGGCAAGGAAAAGTCATGTATGTCCTCAGCAGCTAAACCATATGTGGCCTGAAAAGAAAATGCAGAAAGCTACAGTAACATGACAGAATCCATTACTGGCTTTTAATCCTGATAGTGATGCAGAGATGCACCATGAACACAGCTGTATGTGCCTTTGGGACAACACTTTGCCCAGCTTTGGTTCAGAAATGGATCATTAGAAGTAAATCAATATAAGCTGCCATCCTTCTTCACTCTGTCTTCTTTCAGAAAACTAATCATCAGCACAGCACTGGATATTGAGAGCTATATTCAGGCTGAACAATTCACAACAGACTGTAAACCAGAGGAAATCAGCAGCAGCAAAAAAGAAGGAGGATTTATTCTAAATAAAAGTGAGGGTAAAAAGTCACTTGCAAAGAAAATTATTGTACTGTTTCTAGGCTAAGAAAATCATGATGTGTCAGGCTGTATCAGTAAGTTTTGTGCATGAAGCAAGAGCCAGGGCTAGATTTTTATTTTGCCAGTTCAAGCATGTAATACTGAGTGTTTCCATGTTTGTGTGATTTTTAGTAATATGCTGTTCTAGCCATTATTTGTGATGCGCAGTAAATGAGTGCTGTCATAAATAACTTAAACATATTGTTCTTTTGCCTGCTCTGTTTCATGAGAAAAAAAAAAAAAAAGGCACAGAGAGACTGCATAGCATACGTAAGGCTGTGCAAAATACCTGTTTGACCGTGCTGTGCTGAATTATGGAGCCCTGAATGCCAAGCCCCTGCCTTAACCATAGCACAATCATTTCTTTCTGAACTTGGGATCCTACAAAGGTCTCCATTTCTCTAAGCTACATATTTTTGCCCCCTTGGAGAGAGATGGTTTAGCACAAAATTCACTAAACTTTCAAAGCTACACACTGAGCAAGGTCTGAAGTTCTCAAGAGCCACACCAGCCCTCCTGGAAAAGTTAGCTAGGAGACAGAATTTTACTGCAGTGAAAAATGTCGCAGTTGAGACAAAAATAATTTTTTTAAAAGAATAAAATTGCTTGGCGAAGATATGTAGAAATTAAATACCATGGTATGTTTTGATGTTCCCGAGAACAAGCTTCAGTATCCTGAAATACATTCCTGGCAGCCCTTACTAGGTGAGTGCATTTCCACTCTGGGTTCCTGGAAGGTCTCGCCCTCAGCTCATCTGCAATCTGCTTGCTGATCTTCTTCAGATACACACCAGTATCCAAAAGCATTCTGAATAAGATAGAAAGTTTCTTGGAAGGCAAACTGGTGGGTGAGCTGGCAGGAAACCAGACAGGTTTGCTGTCAGCCTTGCTCCTCTTGGAATCGACAAGCTCCTGGGGAACATTTCATTTTGATAAATCGGCATTTTTCCAATGGAAAACATTCTGTCAGAACATTTCTGCCCACTTCTGCTGTGTCTTCATGCTTTTCACTCTCTGCCCTGATGGCAAAACTTGACTGTTGACATTAGCACACATAGGCCTCTCTTCTCTCCAGGCAAGGTGTTGGACTTGCTCTTCCCCCATCCTTTCTCCTTGGACAATGTCAGTAGGATGTGACACACAAAATATTTTCTTTTATACCTTTTCTGTCACCTTCCCTTTATACTACCCTGTCAGAATATTTGCTACAGGAGAAAGAAACAAGTTGTGTTTTATCCCTTCACAATGTTTTTGAGCTTTTGTGTAAGAGAAGATGTTGGTGGTGATATTTGTTTACAGTCTCTAGCACAACATGCTATCACTTGGATGTAATAAAATGCAAGTGCATTATTTTTAAATACTACAGCAGATTTAATTACTGCTACTTGGGAAAAAAAATGGCACTTGTTGCCACAATTATCAGGTACAATAGCAGACATCAAACACTCCACTGTTCGCACAGTTTTAATGAGAAGCAGTATCTGCATTCAGGTTCCTTTTTTCCTCCAAAATGCAATTAACAAACAGTAATTAGTTGAGCCAATTCCAAATTGTATTCAAATGAAAACATTTTGGGTGGCTTGTAGATCCAATAGATGATACTTTCTGAAGTCCCTAAAAGAATTAATTGCATATTTCTACCCAAATGTGTAGTAGGAAGGGGAAAGATAAAATTTCTCTTTGATACAAAGGTTTGGTTTTGACAGCACAAATCAGTTTTCTATAAAAGCATATTATTTGGACCAGCCTACAAGACTGCCAGAGAAATATGTCTCTGCATTAGACCTTTTTCTTCTTTGGAGAAAATATTGTCCCTTAACATTAAAAATGTTCCTCTTCAGCACAACCACACATCTGAAACCCTCCAGCTGCTGACATTTTAACATTTTTACTTTTTTTAATATAAATTTCTAATTTATGTTCATATCCTAAAAGGAAACATTCTGATGTGTTGTAATAACTTCTAGTGAGTGATAAATCAGTGGTGTGTTTATACAGAAGCAATATTCTTATACTCTTTGTAAAGCACTTGGTTAGAGATCTCAGATTCACTGCAAATACAGCACATCACTGCAGTTTAATTTTCAAACAAGTTCAGGCTCAGTAACTGTGGCAGCATAATGACAATTCTGGTGGCAGGATTAATGGTTTCAGCTCATACTCAGAACAAGCAGAAAACTTTCTATTTATAACTGCATTATTTCCGTACCATTTATTATTTTTCAGGTATCCCAAGAATTGAAAAGCCTGATAAAGAAACTGCAAAGTACAAGTAACCAAGACTGCAAGGACTTCAAACTGTTAAGACTCTAAACTGTAAACTCCTCCAAATCTCCCATTCCCTATTTCCACAAACCTAATGGGGTTGATAAAAATCCCATTGTATTTTATGCAAGAATAAGACTGTTTTCTTTGGAGTCCTGGCCAAATTCTAATTTCCTTCAGCCTACCTAGACTTCTCCCTGAAGTATTAATGGGATGTGGTTTTCTTCATTTTCTGTCCTAAATTGTTCTAAAGTGCTCTATTAAACAGCTGCCCAAACCTGGCTACATTTCGGTGAGCAAAATAATAATGGATTTATAAACAACACACATACACAAGCAGTAAATATGCCACACAGGTACTAAAACCACTGTCATCAGAGGATATTATTAGCTGTGTGGACTGACCACCAGCTGTCTCAAACTAGATACAATAAGAGTTAATAATAAATTCAAGGTTTTATTTGTGATTTTATGGGTTGGCATTGAAATTTATCCCAGGATTTGCTGTCAATCTGCTTGCTTGACAATTAAGTCAATAAAGGTTCACTGACATTAAAAATGGGTCTGTGATTCCATGTTTTTCTGCTTCACAGAGCTGCAGCAGTAGCTGATCTTCATTCAGTCTCCAGTGAGGATGAAAACTCAATGCACATAGATGAAAAGTGCGACATAAAAATATTATATTTTGATGGTATTCTCACTGGATTGTTCCTATGTTGTAATTAAAGTTACAGCGAGAATTGTAATAACCAAGATAAGTTTTAGAGTACTATTTTTCCTCGACATATCCACTCATCTTTTACTTTCTTGAACTCCCACTCCCAGTCACGCCTCAGGTTTTGCCATTTACACAGATGTATGGAATAAAGGCCCTTCAAATACATAGAGAT
This sequence comes from Chloroceryle aenea, assembly GCA_013399075.1. Lineage (NCBI taxonomy): Eukaryota > Metazoa > Chordata > Aves > Coraciiformes > Cerylidae > Chloroceryle > Chloroceryle aenea. The sequence goes on from VWZY01010819.1 coordinate 613,675, forward strand.
CTGTCTTTTGTCTTTCTAGTCCTCATCACTCATTAATGACACCCACAGACATGACTTTGACTATTTTCATATTTTCTCTTCCACTCCTCCTATTTCATGCTGCACAAAGACCTATGAAACAAAGACTCATCAAAGTCATCATTACACTACATTTAACTGCACAAAACTGCCTTTCTCATCTATTAGCCTTTTTAGACATTCCAAGTCCTTCTGTGGCTGGATTACCTCTCATTATTTTGGCTTCCTTGCCACCCATTGTTGACTAGTTCTGCAGTTGCCCTTCTCGTCCTTTGCTGCTCCTATTTTTTTTTTTTTTCCCCGTGGCCAAATACCCCCC
>VWZY01010819.1:614027-650482 GCA_013399075.1 Chloroceryle aenea
CCATGCAAAATTCTTCATTTGTTTGAATTCAAACAAACCAACATTTTTTGGTCTTGTTGGCAAAATTAAATTTTTTAAAGAGTTATTGTGTGCACTGATTTTCATCTATACAACCTATTAGACCCTTTTTTTTTTTCTTTCACTTTCAAATAGTGAAACATCTTGGCTGGCCAGCTATTTATCTATCTTTTTAGTAAAATATAAATATGAAAAACAAACAAACAAAACCCCAAAACAAACAGATAACCTAATTTCTTTGCATCAGATTAACTGAAGAAATCAATTTACAGAACTCTTTTGTAATAGACCATAGTTTTTTATGGGTAAAAAGCAATAAATTAGCAATTAAAAAAAAATATTGGTCCTGTTAACCACTGTACTCTCACAGCCCACTCGAAGAAGGATGTCTCAAAATCATTCCTCTGCCCTAGGACTGAATAGTTACTTCATGTGATGGTGACTCACTGGCTTTTGACAAGCTGACTTTCAGACCTTTGCCATCTATACGTGTCCTGTTAACTGGGAGGTCCCATCTTCTTTACTCTCTGCTATTGGATATATATACACATTGATAAGATCTCCCTTGAGCTTTCTTTCCTCCCAGCTGATTAGTCACAGCCCTCAGCCTCTCCTCATATTTGAGGCACTCCAGTGCCTTAATCATCTTCAGGGTGCTTCACTGAACATGTCCTATTATGTCCCTGTCTCTCTTGTACTGGGGAGCCCAGTATTGAATTTAGCATCCCAGATGTGTCTCACAAGATCTGAGCAGAGAAGGATCACCTGCATCAACCTGCTGGCAATGCTCTGCTTAATGGAACCCGGGATGCCATGAGTGCACATTTTTCATTTATGGTCATCTTGGTGTCCTCCTGGATCCCGAGTTCCTTCTCTGACAAGATGCTTTCCATCTGTTTGGTCCCCAAGTATGTCCTGGTGCCTGGGATTATTCCTTCCCCAGAAATAAGAATTGATATTTCCCTTTGTTCCTGAGGTCTTAGTAGGCCAACAGCAACATACTAGCAAGGCACAGCCTTCTCAGTAAAAAACAGTAGAATTAATTCTTGTTGCATGAAGAAAATAAAAATGCCCATCAACAAAATTAGAATCTGTAGCTTTAAAAGTAACAAGCAGAATTAAACCAGTGTATGATAGTATCATAACTGGTAACTTCTAGTATAACATAACATACCTGCCACATTGTATTGTCCACAAGAGAAGTGAGACATATTTTTGGAAGCTCTACTAAAAAAGATTGTGATCAAGAATTTTTTCAAAGTATCTGCTGATGTATTACTGCTGGTGTCAGTAATGTAAGGCTGAGATGTACCACTTGAAACAGAATAGCCACAATAAAAATACAAGAATGGTGAAGCATGACTATGAGTAAAATGTCCTTGAACTGAAATCTGTTATCACCCTCCAAAAGATCCTTTCACAGTCTTGGTTTAATTCAAGGCTCTGAGCCTCATCAGTGATTTTTGTCTGAAGCCAAAAGCACAGGTCAGTTACTATTATATGCTGATGCTTCCTTGTAAAAAAGAAAAGTTTACAAACCAAGTCTGCTACAATAACAATATGAGCATGAAAAAAAGAATATAATTATTTCCTGATCTATTCACTTTTGCTGCATTGTTTTGTAATCTACAGGGAGTCAAAATCATAGAAACATAGAATCATTGCAGTTGGAAAAGACCTTCAAGATCATCAAGTCCAGCTGTTAACACTGCCAGGTCACCAGGAGCCTGTTCCAAGGCTTGACAACCCTTTCATTTCTTCTTCCTACTGTCCAACCTAAACTTCTCCTGCTGAAATCGATGTGCAGGATCAATATCATGTGCATACTTATTGGAAGTCCCATGAGTTTTTATTTTATATGTACAGATAACAAGAATCCCAGACTACTGCCATAGTGAGTGTGGGCTGCTGGAGATAAGGGGAAGCTACATCACCCTTTCACCCGGACCTGCTCTGGTATGCTGCACTTCAAGTAAGATGTTTTTTTTTTCAGTAATAGATGAATACACGGAATGTGGTACAAGCAGTATGATTCTTAAAAGGAAGATGATTTGCATGTATATCCAACATGCTTTTCAGTAATTAAATATATAATTATAAGCTAATCTATTTCATTTGCTAACATTCAGACTAAAAAACACGAATGTTTCTAAAATGTTTGTAATTTTTTCAGGCTACTCTATTTTTTTCCACATTGCTTAATAAAGCTTAATAACTCTTCTCAAATTAAACTAAATTAATATGCCAGCTGTACCCAGTTTTGAGCATACAAAGCCCCCAGTGGTTTATAATAAATTAATACATGTGGTTATGCTACATCTTAACATGAAACTCTCATTTTCATGTTGGATGCCAGAATCTATTAGTTTTGCTTCATAGTTCTTACATTAAGTTTATCTCAAGACATCACTCTCCCTGCCGATAAGTACAATTAACTACATATATTTTCCCTAAGTGGATTTTTGTATTCTGATTTGTAACCGACAGATGCATGTTTACTAAAGAACTATTCTAAATTCCAATATTTTCTTATTGCCTCACTAGATTTGTAATCCCTCTCCCCTGTGGGTTTCTATTATCCAGCTGTGACTTGCATTTATTATTTTTTTCAATTTAGGACCTCTACCAGTTAATGCAGGCACCATTGCCTTAAATGGGCATTCATTTGGTTGTCACACAGACTCGATGCTTGACTGCAATTAAATGGGTACATGAGTGTTTCCAGAATCACAATCTCAGCAGCAACCTCTCTTTTTCATTTGTCATACACTGAGAAGAAAGAGTTGCAGCACAAATACCCTCAACCATGTATTGATCTTTAAGTTCTAGCAGAGACCAGACATGAAGGCATCATGACTACTTCCAGAGCATATGTCTTCCACAGAAAGGATGAAAAAAACAGATCCTCTGCAGTGGTTAGTATTTAATTTCTGGGTTCCATTTTAAATATACATGCCTAAACCAGTTTGGAACATTGTACAATATCCTATTTGGCTTTCGGCTTCTGATCTAGAACACTGCAGTCTCTCTCCTGTGTCATATGTGCCTGATTTGCATGGAAGTCTCTCATATTCTATGGCAAGTCAGGTGACATTAAACACTCGTGTGTGGGTAATTGAGAGAAGCCATCAGTGGGTGAATGGGAGATTAATAGTAAAATTGAGCCTGAGACACAAAACATCATTTAGGTGTTCAAATGAGTTGTGTCCAAGTTCTCACTACAATCAAAAGAATTATTCAACAGAGAGATTAATTTTCCTAAAAGTAGATCACTGCTGTTATTTTAGAAATAGTTGCCATCCTCCCTGACCTGCTACCTCAGAATATCATTCAGTGTAACATCTACCAGCCAAGTTGTATCTAAGCAAGCATCTATCCAGCTTGGATAACTGAATACAAAATGACTGTTATGTTCATGCATCTGTATAACAGCCACTGATCCTGTTCAGCTCTAGGCTCCACTGATTGTACTGATGTATGCTATCTGGCTAGGATGGAGTTAACTTTCCTCCTGATGTGCTTTGTATTTGTATCTAGAATGGTGTCAGTGACACACCATTGTTTTGGCAACTGCTGAGCAGTGCTCTCACAGCATCAAGGTTGCCTCTCCAACCCTCCACCCTCAACAGCCAGTAGGATGGGGATGGGCAAAAGTCTGTCAGGGAACACAGCCAGGACAGCTGACCCAAACTGACAAAAGGGATATTCCATATCCTATGTCATTGTGTTCAACAGTAAATGCTAAGAGAAAAGAGGACAAATGGAGCATTTGTTACTTAAGCATTTTTCTTCCAGTGCAATTAGTACATGTTATTGAAGCCTTGCAACCACACCACACAGCTTAGTGAATTCCTCCAACTTGCTGAGGATGTAATTGGTCCCACTGTCATTGTCACTGTCAAAAGATGTTCAACAGTACTGGTCCCAGTACCAATCCCTGAGGCACTCATCAATCATGTTGGATCATGATACTCTAGTTCTTTTCAATAAATGTGAAGATCTGGATATTGATGCCTTTACTGAGCTTTAGAATTCTTGAAGTTTTCCTTAAATTACTATCATGTTGCCTTCAGGGAGTTAAACTGATCAACACACCTCAAGGCTCTAACCAATCTAACTGTTAATCTAAATAACTCTTCTTATTAAAAATAATTTTGAGAAGTACTGGCCAAAGGCCAATTAAAAAAGAGAAACCTGGAGGTCACCATGAAAACTGTTAACTAGCTTTGCCTATATCAGTGAACAAGGGTACTCAGAAATTTCATTGTCCTTCTAGAAATGGTCTTTTTTTTCTGCCACCCCCCTGTTAACCTTACCATCAGTGTCTCAGGTGAGGGCAGCTGGGAGATGTCAACACCCAAGGAACACTGGCCACAAATTATTTACAGGTAATAGGAGGATAGGAAAGTGCAACATGTTATGTCAGGCTCACACAAGTAAAAGCCAAAACTTTTGGTGGAAGCTCATTAGATTTTTCTAAGACTTCCAAAGAAAAGACTTTGGTAGTTGCTACATTGTGAGATTTTCCATTGTTCTTCTATCAGTAACAACCATTGAAAAGGCCCATTCACCTTTTATATCTACCTCCTGTAAATAGGAGATCTCCAAAGGTGAAGGTAATGTATCCCTTCTGAAACTAAATTACCTGTTATGACCTGTATACCCTATTAATGTTATTCTTTCCTTAATCATTGCTTTCCCACAATCATCTGAGTTTTGTAGCAATCATTCTTTTCATGGTACAGGTGATTGAGCTGTTAATCTCTTCATGCAGTCATAGTCATTCTGAATTTCAGACATCTATATATGCTGTTAGCTGCATTGCAAAGCAGCTGCTGGGTAATGAATCCATCCAGTAAATACTTCTCTGCGGTGGAAATCTGGTAAACCAGGAGGTATATTTTGAGAGACTGAGATTTCAGCAAGACAGTAGTATTTTATGAATCATACAGACATCATTATGAATTTTAGCAGATGACAGAGAAGGGACATACTAAGGGACTCCCTTTCTGAGCCCTGGCAGCAGATGACTGAAGCAGGTCTTTCTACTCTGGAATACCTGTTCATTCTTTGGAGTTTAATACCAATACAAATGGATCTTTTAAAAGATCAAAATATACAATTAATCACATGCCTTCTAAATTTCACATGTGTTTTCAACATGACAAAAGCTAATAAAGTTTGTTATAGCCATATAAATGTTGGTGAACAGGAAATGTACACAGCAAAAATATAGAGTTGTAGGTAGTGGGTATTACAATGGAATCTAATAACCTTTTAGCCAACATTCTTAGTCATTAGCATGATTCAAGGCATTCCTAATACTGCATATAAAAATAAGTTGCTATCTGTTAGAATGGAGTAGCTAAAGTAAAAGTTTTTCAAAAAAACCTGTGATAGAACCAGTATAACTGACATTGTTCCAGCACTTTTTATAGTTTGAATTTTACCCTAAACCACTACATTTCATCTGAATAATAATTACTCTTTTAGCACCAGAAATATGATTTATTTTTTTTTAAGACTTCCACTGATTCTCTGTGGAACAAAAACACTTCACATACCATGCACCTAAATACAGCAGTGTGAATTTTAAGCAACCAGCTTATGGAAAGAAATGAAATGCAATCTAAAGACCAGGACTTTTTCAAGAAGTTATTTGCAGAATAGTAAGGCTTACTGAGAACTGCAGTGTGCTCTGGGAAACAATGCAAATAGTAGAGAAATTAACTGAATGTAATGTTCATTATTTGTTCAGCTCTAGTCACTGCCTCTCAAATTCTGCTGCACAAGGGAAACACTGGTTAGTGGGTTATAATATTAGACAAACCCTAATGACACAACAAACCTTCAGTTTTAGGCACACTTCATAGACCAGCACAGGATTTAGGTTTGTGTGCAAGAGACCCTTCAGAGTTACTGTTTCCAGCTCTGTACCTTCTGTGACAAGAGGGCAGTGCTTAATGCAGCACCTTCTACAATCTGACTACTCAACAGAGATGGAAAAAAACAAATAATTTCCTGGCCCAATGGAATTTTTATTAGTTCCCATCCTATCATCCTTTATTTTCTGATCAAGCTGAGCATTTTAAAATCAGTTTTTCAAACTACTGCTCTTAGGGAGCTGCTCTAGAATGTAACTCCTCTAATGAAGTCACCATCTATCTTTTTTTACTTTTTTGGTTTGTTTTTGTGGTTTATTTGTTTGCTTGTTTGTGTTTATGAGCCATTTGTATCCATCTGTTCTTATTTTTGTGTTATATTTCAGTTTAGATTACACTTTTCTTGCTGTCCTTAACTTCTTGATGCATTTACATTCTGATGGCAGGGCTAAACACAGTCAAATCCAATCTCAAATTAGCAAAGCATTCAAATCTGCATTTAATTTTGATGTGTGTGTAAGAGACTTGTCTAAGTTAAAATATAAGTACATAAGGCTTCATCCAGATAAAGCGAAATCTGATTTTAGGGCAAAATGTTTATCAGACAGACAGGCCTTTTCAAACATCTGTTAAACCCATGTTTGCAAAACGGTGTAAATACCCACACAGTTACAAGAAGAAATAATTTTCAAGGATGGGATTTTATGTGGGACCATGTGTCCATGATGCCAGCAACTAGAGTGATGTGTCATGCAGGTGTGTATGTCAGTGGGTGACCAGAAGCAAATATCAAGCTGAATTAGCTTAGGGCATTTTGGAACCAGTATCATGGTGGCCACAATTCTGTACTAGATACAGGAGGGACACAAAGGGCTGTTGAGTTGGCTGATGGAGGGATCAGTGAGTCCCAGCTGGTGACTACAGTCACAGTCATAGGTTTTGACAAGCTCCTGGAGAGATCAATTGCTCATGTGTGTGAATGAAGTGGTCTTGGTTTCTATCAGCAGCTGGAGTGAGTCTGTGATCTCAGGGTCTCTCAGGTCCAGGTGGCAGCAACTAGGGAGAATGGGATCTAGGGGTAGCTACTGGACAGACTGAGTGTCTGATCCCAGCTGCTGCAGGGGATACACACTGTTCATATGTATATATATATTCCCCACAAAAAGACCTTCACCCTGATGTGCCAGGGGAAAAGGCTCTTTACCCTGATTGTGTTTGTGTGAGTGCTGTGTTTTCTTTCTGTGTTGATAAGTGTGATCAGGCATATGCTTGTGTATAAACGTATTGAATATGTGTACCTGTATGGAATACAAGACTCACTCCCGGGTGGACCTGGAAATAGCTGCAGCAGCCTCATCTCCATCAGGCTACTGTGTTAGGAAACAGCATCTTCCACAGGTCTTTGATTTACATTCAATAAACATGCAAAGAATCAAAATAACAACAGCATTTTGTAAATATGAGTTGGGGAAAAACACATAAGATCTTCAAGGCCTAAGGAAGCCATTACAGAAAGGCAAATTGGTTTTTTTGAGATACTTGTTTTGATATCGTTTTTTAAACAAAGTTAGTTAAATTTGCCCATCAATGTGTGTTCAAAATCCAGACAAGCCCAGCATTTTCCTTAAAGGAGATTCGGCACAATATATGTGTCCAAATAAGAGCAGAGATGCTAAAATAAATTTGCACAGGGTTGTACACACATCTATCTGATAGATGCTGGGAAAAACAGGAGGGGGTATTCTTGTGGTGTATGACCCTGAATATGTGCAGCCCTGGACATAGTGATAATTAAAGCTTCTGCAGCCTCTTGTGCAAAGCTGCACCTACAGGCACCAATACACTCCTGACCCACTTGAGCTTTTAAAGACACGGCTTGGCAAGAGTAGCAGCATTTGTACCATAGGTGGCACTTCACTAAAATGAAGAGGTACTGCAGAAGAGGTGACTGTCATTAGTCACAGAGTAGGTTTCTATGCATTAAATATGTGCATGCACTGTGTGCAAGAAAGCTACATTGGTACTGCAATTTAGCAGTGCCAGAAGTTGTCAGGTACCAAGTAGGGGATTATAAGGGAAAAGCATTAGTAATGGTGCCATCTTGTGTTTGAATTCTGAAAATGTTGCATAACTTTTCATTGTGATAATCCTTTTGTAACCAACTTTAAGAAAATAGTGTACAAGAGACTGCAGCCTTAACTTAAGGTGATAGAGAATGAATCAGGTTTTGAGCCTTCATTCTGCAAATCAGTTTGGGTTTAAACATTTGGGATTGTGCTTTAAATGAATGTTAGGGATGATTAATCTAAAAGAAATGAAATAGAACGAGCAGTGATTTTATGTCTTTAAAGAAACCTGGATTTTATCAGTTATCCCAATTACTAAATCTTTACATATTACCCTTTTTTTGGGGGGTGTGTGTGTATCTTTACTGTGCATCGCATTTCAAATCTGAACTCCACAGAAATTTTACTGCAAGGCATTGCTATAAAATTTCAAAAGAGAAAAACAAGTAAATGCAAACACTTAGGAAAACCAAGAATGGCCCGAATATTGAAGAAATATTTCCCAATTGAATTGAATAATTTCCCAATTGAATAAATATTTCCTAATACCTAAATAATAGGTATAGAATATAAGAATAAAAAGGCAAGAAAAATACAACCTTTTGCAAACAGAAATAAAACTAATAAGTGAGCACCAGGGCCATCTGGCTACAGACAGAATGTCATAAACAGTACTTGATTTTAGTGAAGGTGATTTCTTTTGACGATAGGCTTACAAGAGGCAAATTGTGTAAAGAACTATAAAAGCACCATGACATCCAGATAAGCTCCGTCATATATGCAAACTCCCAAAAGATATTTCTATGCACACACTTATGTCCCAGAATACTAAGAGATCGGTACAAAATAAAAGTAAAATTTGTGGGATTTTTTATTTTTTACATATTTATCTAACAGCAAACAGTCCTGGAATACGTAATATTTTGGATTTGAACATGTATTTCATAATTTGTACTTATCTTGGGCAGGCAAATGCCAGCTTCAGAAACTCAAAGCATATGTACAGCTTGACCCTAAATATGAACTTAACCTGATTTCAATGGAAATAGCTTGAGGTTCATTTTAATTAGGTTTCTATTATTCAATGCAATATTTCAATTATATTAAGTAATTAACTGCATTGTTTGACAGAAAAGGCTGCACTAGCTACTGGAAAAAAAAAACAACAAAGCAAACAGTCATGCAAATGAGCTTTTCTTACAACCTTAAAATAAATATTAACTTGCTAAAATTTATAATGGCACAAATTTGTTGTATACAGTTTGTTGATGGATTCAGGGAAAATAAAAATAGCTTATACAGCTCATTTTTTATGTTAGTTGTTGATGTCTGAATTGAAAATCCCTGGATGCAAAATGTTTTACAATAACTGCTGAGCTGCAACATAACTAAAAGGAAGCTTTCAGTGTGGCAATAAGCAGAGTAGATTATCCTTGATCTGACCTGTTGGACAGAGCTCAAAAGCACTTGGCCGGGCAGTATTCTTATTTTGCATGGAGCCAAATGTGACCACTTGCAAACCACAGGCTTTAATTTAGCTCTTTACTAATACTGCTACCATACACTTGGTGTGTCTTTGCCATCAACTTTTTATTTAAATATACATTATAAAAACCCAATTCATATTTCTATTAATAGTAATAAGAATGTGATTGCAAGAACTATGGAATAATCTGCACAATGGTTTCAGTGACAGCAGCCTTGATCAACTGCTTCTTCACCACTCTCACAAATGTTCTTGGTATTTTTACATAATGTTTTTGGGTCATGGGGAAAAACTGTCTTGAAAGTGATTAACCTGATATTTTCTGTTCTTTTAAAGCTGTCATAACATGTACAGATTAATTCGTCATGGCAGTGGGTAGAAAACTGATGTTTCACTTCTGGATTTATTGAAAATACTACTTGTCATTCCCAAATCCTTTCACTCCCCCCAATTTGTCCCAGAACTCACCAAGGCCAAGCTCTACAAATTCCTTGAGTCTCAATCTGTCCATAGAGAGACTGCATTTGCCTTTGCACTGTGTTATTCTCTACAGTGTTCTAACACTCTCAATTAAAAATGAAAATTAAGAAGGAACAGTTTTAGAAAGGGTTTAGTTTTGCAGAATTTAGTTTGTTTGTTTGTTGGTTTTGGTTTTGTTTGGTTGGTTTTGTTTGGTTTTGAGGGGTTGTTTGTTTTTTTTTTTCTTCTAAAGACCCCTCAGGCTCCACCACAGGTCTGAAATTTCAGCATCTTTTATGGAAACTCCTCTTGGATTCTTGGTCTCCTTCCAGACCTACTCTTTAATAGCTTTTTTTTTTCCTGTTTATCTATCTCTTAGATTTATTTAGATAAGTTCACTAACAGTGGTACCTAATAAAATATATTCGGATTTGTTTATATTTATAACCTATTTCCAGACCAGGCACACAAAACAACGTGGTCATATTTTTATTAAACTAAGTTATGTTCTGATTTTGGAGCTGCAATTCACTTTGTATCAACATATAAATGAAAAATACATTTGGAGATAGACTTCATTTTGTGAGTTATGGCTTTAAAAAGTGGTTATTATGAATATTTACACAACACTATTTGTGTGGGGAAATTGAAGCTCATATTAGTTTCAATAAATTATAAATAAGATCTTTAAGATATTTCCATGAGAAAATAAGGAAAAAGAAAAAAAAAAACAAACAACACAAAACCCAACCCACAACAATAAACCATGCTGTGCTAAGAAGTACAGAGATCAAGTCAGTGTTGAAATTTCAGTGATGAAATTTAACTAGTGCTAATATTTACAAAATATTAAGTGTAGCACGTCTACTGACCTGAAAATCACATGAAAAAGCTATAGATAGTGCAACAAAGTATTTAAAACAGCCTATTACAGGAGGAAAATCAATTAGTCAAAACTAAAACCCCCAACCCACCAAAAAAACCTTCGAAACCAGCAACACCAATACAACTCTTCTGTTCTTTAAAATACAAGGACTACTGCAGTAGCTTGGAAGGGGATTCCCAAGCCAGGCTCGCTGATCTTTGTTACAGATTGCGACATGGGGGAAGCCACTTAGATTCAGAGACTCAAAAGATAATGAAGTTCTGTGCCACTTGTACTTCAAGACCTGTACAATTTCAGTAGGTTGGACAGCCTTAGGATTGATGGGTGCTTGGAAGTTTATAGCCCTTCAGTAGCTCCCCAGCATCTCTAAGACAAAGAAGCAGTTATCTAAATACATTCAATACTCAAGATGTTGCTGTCTACTGAAACACATCTCAACAGAGATACACAAGTTTTTATAAAGATAACAAAGAATATCCTAGAAGGTTTGGGGGTTTTAAGCTGTCTTGCAAAATTCAGTCGAGGAGAAAGAGTTTAAAAATCAATAATTGAATGTGAATATTCATGTGAAAAGGTAGTTTCACATCTTCAACAAGTAGAGCTCAAAACATTCCCCAGGAGGGATGATGCACATTTATATGCCTGTAATGTAGCCCAAGGAGTGAGAAGGTTTAGGAGACATCATGAGCTAACCTTTCTCTATACTTTACTGCAGCCGCAAAAGTCCCCATTTTCTAACCCATCTTTCTCAATCTGGAACTCTAAATGAACTTAATTCAGTGGCCTTGTAATTGATAGACATTGCAAAACCTGGTCTTTTCATTAACATTAGTCATCATTTCCTAAAAACAAAGAAAGAAATCCAGCAAACACAGTTATAGCAGCTAAGAAAATGCATTAGCAGAAATTATGCTCTGCAGGTATTTAAAATGCCTGCATCTGTGTTCTGCTTAAAGCCAGGTGGGACATCACTCCTTATGACAGGGTAAAACCAAAATCTATGAATTTTATGGTAGTAGGAGAAAAAACAGGATTGTTCTTTATGTGATCAAAGTCAATTAGGGAGACAAACCAACTCATCAGCTCAGGAATGGGAAGTTTCCATCAGAAAAATACTGAGGATACTGGGCATATTGTGACAATACTGAAGAGAAGAAAATGGAGGTATACACAGGAGCAGTAATGTATATTGGTTCTCAAGGAATTGTGCCTTTAAAGAATGAATTCTGGCAACCCTCTTTGCCACTAAACTATTGGAGGATGCAAGCTCTCAACATGCAATGAAATGTGTTTAAGTAACAGCTTGCTGACTCATGGCTACATTGCATCGAAAGGATCTAAATAAATATTTTATGAAGCATAAAATGAGCAATGAACGGTGTAGCATTCAACACTTGCTTACAATTCCAGCAATTACAAACTGAAGCACAACAAATTTTTAAAAGGGGAGAGAAAGGGAGAGAAAGAAGAAACATCCTAAACCCCAGTACTGCTCGCTAATAGCTTTTACAAAGAAGTCTGATTCAGTCCATAGAGGAACAAACCCTAGAGGGTGATATTAAGAGATTGTCTGGTAGCAGAAGAAAGTCACATCCGAATAGCACAAAACAAAGGAAAACAAATTTACTAGTTTAGGACAGTTTTCTTGTCATCAGATTGCAATTCCCCTGACCAATGTATATCAGGGATGCCACAGGCAACTCTGGTGGTGACTTGGTGCAACGTACACAACAAGATCCTTTGGACAACAAATCCGTGCCATAAACCATGAAGCTTCCTTGCTTTCTTTCATCCCTGTCACTATGGTGGCTGAGACAAGATTATAAGAAGTGGTTGATATAATAAATTTGGTTCAAGTAGCCCTTCCCAAATGAGCTTTATATCTTACTCTATTCGAGAAACATACTGAAGCATGACTTTGGATCTGTTTTTCCCTGTTGGCGTTTCTGATGAGTCCTTTTGTTTCAGTAAGTGAATAAATAAAACTGTTCTGTGTCTGATAATTCTGACACAGTCCCAAATTTCTATTTGTCATTGTCAACTTCAGCCAAATATTCCACTAATCTCTGCAGCTCCATGGTAAATTTCAATCACATCATCCACCTGAGCCTCAATTACCAGCTCTGTTGCAATTAGACACAAAGTTCTTTAGTCAACATCACACTAAATGACTCCAGACAGTATTATCTGCCTAAATTTGGGACTTTTTCTTAACTATGCTTTGACATCATCTACAGAATTTGATTATAAATTAAAAAGCCCTGGACTAAGAAACATAGACTAATTTAATTTGGAAAAGGGCATTGCCTAGTGCAACCTCCAGATGAAAAAGGTACAGCTTCAAAATTGGATCTAACTCTAAAATCAGATATGGTTTTTGACTGCCCTGAAACAATTACATTTTTTCCTTATATCTATTTGTATTCTCCATTACTGTAACATGTGCATGTTGCCTCCAGTTCTTTCCTTGTTCACCTTCAAGAAGAATCTACCACATAGTCTCTACATGCTCCCAGGAGAAAGTCGCAGAGAGCAAGAAGGTTCTTCTTCTCTTTCTCTTCTGCAGCCTAAGAAAGCCATCTCTCAGCCCCTCCTCCCTCATCCTGATCAGCTTGGTTGTCCATTGTTGAACTCATTCTGATATATTATCTATCTTGTACTATAGAATACAAAAGTGAGGAAATGCTGGAGATGAAGTCTGAGAAGGGCTGAGTGGAAGGAATTGCAAGGGTAAAAAAAGGGCTATCAATCAAAGAATCACAAAACCAGAGAAAACCAAACTGCCTTAAAAAAATAAGGAAGCTTCAAGTTTTAGCACTTCTGCAGTTGTAGGAAACCACAACTTCCTTCCTTACAGGAAGGACAGAATGAAATTTCTGACCAGCACCACAAAAATAAAAAGGAATTAAAGAATTAATTAATTAAAAAAAAATTTAAAAATCAGTATTTACATACAACACTGTGATCAAGGGACAGCTAGTAAATGAGGATGAAAGTGCAGGAAGAGCCACTCCAAATACATCAGGGCCTCAATTTCCAACTCCCACCACTACAGTTGGCAATAACAGAACTGCCCTGCAGGTTCTTCTAACCTGCAGGGCAAAGTCCATTTGGTTGCAGAAATGCCTTTGTAGCCAATATTTCTGTTGACATCGAAAGACTGCTTTGGCTCTAAGTGAGTAAGGTGTTTCTCAGACTTCCCCTCCATTGTTTTGTTGGAGTTGCAGTGTGACAAACCAGCCAATCCTTTAGAGTATTTTCAGGTATCTGACTTGTGTTTGCTTTGCAGTTGTGTACAGACATGCACCGCGTACAGCCAGTGATAGCGATAAGAATTATTCTCTGAGGAAAAGTATACTTATTTTTTTTCTTTTCTTAAAATTTTGGATTTCAATACAGGCAAAACAGATGTGAACCAGTTAAGTCTGTAGCAGGTTAAAAGGCTGCACTCTACTGTTCAAAACTGATACTACACAACATTTCTAAAATCAATCTATTCTTGAACACTTCCTTTCTTTATGCAACTGAATTTGCATATCCTGCAGCTGAAAAAGACATAATTAGTAATTTGTGATTAATTTAAGCAGGAGCAGCTATAAAAATCTTAGGTATTTACATAGTTCTCATAAATTAGAGTCACAAACTGTAATTTGTTAAATTGAAATTCTGCTAAAAGCTTGCATTTACATAGATGTTCAGATGTTAAAGTGTTGACACGCATTTTAAAATCAACACTGCTGGCATATTCATTATTCATGCCAATGAGCTGGAAGATTTATTTGGGAAGTTATTTGGACAGTAAAATATGATGGCCAGTAAGAAACTGCAATTGTAACCACTCTTAACCAATGAAAACATACATCTTCTTTATTAAGTGTTGAAGACAATTCTATGGAAGATCTGCATGCATGAATATTGCCAAAAATAGAGCTACACTGATTAATGTAGTATAATATCCTGGGTTAATCTCAGTCCTGCTGTGTATTCACTATTTGCAAGAAAAAAAAAGATTGGGAAATGGTCTGCACAAACCTTTCTTGGACAAGTGAAACATTGGTATGTGATGAAAGTCTGCAGATGGAAACACCAAAGTATTCAATACTGAAGTAAAGTCAAAACTATCTCATTTTAAGATCTGTGTCAGTGCATCTGAATTCAAAATGGAAAGGTCATGTTAAGGTCTGGGAAAGCTCTTTTCTATAATGTTTCAACTGTCAATGGCACTAATGCAAATAGTGAAATGGTTAATGGACTGAAAGAGAAACATCAATGCCAGGTCACCCATTAGATGACATAAATCAGCATAGATCTACAGAGGCATACCTAGCTTTATGTCCTCTAAGAATCTGTCATCGAATGTACTCAAAAAATTGAATTTTACTTCTTAGATCTGAAGAAGTAATGTTTCAGTATTTTAAAATACTAATATCAAGAGTCTCCTGGGTAGATACACGATTTTGTTTTAAAATAGCACCCCACCCTATGTAACCAGACATGACTAACTTATGAGTAAGTGCTTTTGCATACAAACATTTGTATACCTATAGAGAAGTAAGATACAGAATTTCCTTTTAAAAAATCAACATGGATGAATAAGAGCAGAAATGGATAAAATAGTTTTGAGATATGCCTGCTGTATAGATAGGCTAACTGCAGCAAAAGAAGGAAAAGTAAAATGCCCAGTCAATGCTTAGTGGTATCAGGTGGGATGTTCTCCTGACCATCTTTAGAAATCTTCATGCACTGCTATTTATCCACATGGAAGTAGTGAAGCGACTTCCTCTCTTTTGACTCAGAAGAATATTTGAACAGAGTTGCCCAGATTCATCTCACTTGGCCTGAAGTGCTGACAGTATGAAGAATGTTGCTCTTAATGCAGTGAAGGGAAAAGACAGACTGCTCCAGGCCCAGGTAAAATCATAGGTGGACCGAAACTCCCTCTGAAGATACCTTGATCCTTTTTCTTATTTTCAGTGAATCATCATTTCCCATCCAGGTGCCTGAATCTTGGTGAGATGGATCAACACCTTTGTACTTTAAAGTAAAACAAGAAGTATGAACTTGTCTTATTTTCCAAGCCTTCCTTTCACATTTTTCACTCCTCTTTGATCTTGTTCCATGTTGAAAAACTGCATATGCACAGCTCTGTCACCTTTTACCCACAGAGGAGCCATACAAATTTATATCTATCTTTCATTTTATTGGCTTGCTAACTCAAGCTCGATGACATTCTGCTAACATTGCACCCATTTCTATATACAGAGGCAATGTTCCAAAAGGACAATCTTTTCTTTCAGGGGTTCCTTTTCTGCCCAAAAGCCCTGCCAGAGCCGTTACAGCCCCTAGCAGGTGAAGACCAATCTGTCTTTTGTAAGTCAGATCATTCGCTGGTGAATGCATTGAGTGTGTGCCTGTCTGTATCCCCAAAAGCACCAAAGCAGTTGTTTGCATACTAGAGTAACATCAATGTTGACTTGAACCTCATACTCTCTAGCCTTAGACCACAGGTATGAACTAATGCAATGTCCTGGAAATTGACTGTAACAGTGAACTCCTAATAAATCCAACAGTATGGAAGAATATCTTCTGTCCAGCAGAGCCAATGTGCACTGCTTTGCACTGCAGTACCTATCATAGGGTTAAGATATGCATAAGGTTTAACAGATGTATGTGACCCCAGACAAGCTGGTAATTGTAGGTGTTGAGAATACATGTCAGTGAAATCAAAAATCCAATAGAATGAAAAAAAATTACATCAGATATAATTTTCAAAGTAATAATTGTCTATTTTTATTTTATTTGATTTATAAGTATTACATTTCCTTTCTTAATCTGTGCCAATTTACTTGAGATTGAGTCTCACAACCTAGTCTACCATAAGCTCCTTAGAGAACAGAAAATTTTGTTATCAGTGCTTAATTTTTGTGCACAGCTTGACACAGTGACTGGCTCTTCTTAGAAGAGAAGCTGAGTTATTTGTTACTGCAAAGCATGCTGCTGATAATAAGATTAGAGGTGATGCATGCTCATATTTTCACCATTACCAATAAAACCTAACTCCAATGTGTTTAACTGTTCAAATCTTCACAGTGATCTGCTTTATAAAATTTCAGGCACCCAGGAGTTTCCACAAAAGTCAGCGGAAACAGTACTCAGCAGTTTTGAAAATAGATTTTAAAACCAGAGTGGTCATATAATCTAACATTTTTCAGCCTATAAAACATACTTAGATGCCTACATAAGCTTTTACAGACTTTCTTATAGGCAGCTGTATATTAAGATAAATAAACATTGTCTCTCTTGATTTGTTGTTGGGTTGGGTTTTTTTTTTGTATTGGCACTATGAGATACTCTCACTATGTTAAGGGACATTTTAATAAGTATATTTTTGGGGGTGGCATTAGATTAATTGACTTTTTCATCAACTGAGTTTTGAGTTTCACATAATCAAA
The DNA here is from genome assembly GCA_013399075.1 of Chloroceryle aenea. NCBI lineage: Eukaryota > Metazoa > Chordata > Aves > Coraciiformes > Cerylidae > Chloroceryle > Chloroceryle aenea. Next base: position 631,277 of record VWZY01010819.1, read on the forward strand.
ACAATATGAATTTACTTCTTTTTTGTTGTTGTTTTTATCTTGTTACTTAAAACACAATAGTCAAAACCAGCTTGCCACCAGTTAAATACTGTTTTTATAAGATGTTAGAAGTTTTGGAAATGTTTTTTTGTAAAGAAAGGAACATATAACTGTGGAAGTTTGACCTTGGCTGGATGCCAGATGCCCACTAATCCTCTCCATCACTTCCCCCCACTCCTCTCAGCTGGACCAGGGGGAAGAAAATAAGATGAAACTTGTAAGTTAAGACAAAGGCAATTCAATGAAAAGCTATGCAAGGCCATGTGTTGGATCAAAATAAAACAAATATTTATTCCCTACTTCCCATCAGCAGGCGATATCTGGCCCCTTTTTGGGAAGCAGGGTTCCAATCCCACAGCAGTTACCCTGAAGGACAAGCAGATGTTAATGTTTTAATCCCCAGCTGGTAAGAACTGACACTTGCAGTTGGAGCTAGTGGCAAGGATTAGTATATAAGACCACACAGCTGAATGCAAAAGTGCCTACAAAACATATTAATTGATATTCCCACCTTCTCTCAATCCATTTCACTATTGCACTGTCAATACCTAGCTTTGCCTCTTCTCTCTGACACGGATTATGCTGACAGCCTCAATTCATATTATTCTGTCTCGAGAACCTTTGATGAATGAGCACTGAATAAAATTGTGCTGTTGGTTCAGAACAGGAATTTGACTATGGTGAATGTGCCAAATGCAGAACTCTCCACGACCTGCCTGTCTTCGGAAAACACGCTCTTTGGAAATTATCTTAGCTCCATCCAGTTTTGTGAACACATATGTAAATAGAAAGAAGGGGAATTATTTAGCTAGGCCTTTGTCCCTATCCCAGAGTATATCTCAGTTGCACATGAAAAAGAGAAAATGCCAGTTTTCAAAAATGTTTTAATTCTGAAGTGTGGTAGACAATGCCTAGTGTTTTTAAGGACATTTTAACACACTTTCAGATGTCTGAGGTTTCCTAAAGGCCAAATCCAGCAAGTGATTTCTGAAAAAACCTTGTGAAGAATTATTACCATCGTATCTCCCATAAAACACAGGAGGATGTTTTCTTCCCAGGGTGTTGATGGTGTTGCCTCCTCTGCCCTCAGGTTGATCAACCAGGACACAAGAGGTGTAAATTCAACCAGTCACAGCCTCCAGGGATTAAAAAAATATTTGCAGGAGAACTTATGAATCATTAAATCAGAGATTTAACTTTGAGCAAGAAAGTTTTCATTCCTTCCTTAACTCCTGCTCCTGAGCAGAAGGGAATGAAGAATTCAAGTGGCCAAAAAAATAGAGGGAGAGGAACTCATCAACTGAACAGTTATAAAACTCTTTTGAACTGAGGCAGTTTTGTGAGTCTGCTTCTGCTCCAAGGACTCTTCTAATTTTTCTGTTAAATTTAAATGATGTGGGGAGCAATGAAGATAAATACTGATGAAGACACAGCATTTACTGATCCAGGAGAGTTTTCTCCAACTTTAACAATCAAAGCAGAATCCACACCATAGATAAATATCAGAGCTTTTGTAAGATTATCTGACTCAAGTCAGATATACCTGGTGAAATGCACTGAAAGAATGGCATCAGCATCTAAGGAAGGAAAAAAAACCCAAAACTTCAGCTTATAGCTCCTTCAAGAACTAAACTAAATTTTGGAAAGCTCTGTAGCATTCTTAAGGGTGCTGGAGATTCATAGAGATAGATGCAACAGTTTTCAGAATCAGGTGTATGCACCAATACCACTGCACTTAATTTATGCACTTTGAAATATAAATCAAGATCCAAATCCAATTACTCCATCAGGAGCAGAAAACTCCAGTAATGATACAGTCTTCCCAGTCAAGATGCCCTATCTTAATAATTGTTACAGTGATCAAATACTCCTTCAGTATGCTTTATTTTTTTAATTTAATTTTATGAATTTTAAATGGCAATGAAAAATAATCTTGTCTGTTCTGTCTCTAGACAATTAATGATGACATCCCCAGTTCTGAATAGACATGCCTCTAATATTATCCACAATCTATTCAAGATTATTGGCACTTTATTTATTTATTTATTTTTAAATTTTAATCTACAGGCTCCGGCTCTGCAGTTTTTCCTGCTCTTGGAAACATAAAATCTCTCCCTAACTGGTCATATGCTATCTTTTAAAGGTCATACCCATGACTCTTCTTATTCACTTGAAAGCAACTCTTTCAAAGGGCAGGCCTGGGTGCAGATTTATAATCTTGTTCCTATATTGTTGCTGGGTAGAACACAAGAAAAAACAAGCAATCCTATAGGGAAGTCAGCTGTCATAAGATTTCCAATCCATAAGACTCTTTACTAAGTTCCAGTCAATTTTTCAGAAAATTATACAAATTCCTTAATTTTTCCCCTTGTGAAGCTTTTGACAATCTATGTGTCTAGGCACATGAACTCATTTTTATGAAAGTGATATTACATCCCAAAGCAGACTTTTTAATCTGTCAGTCATGAAGTCCTTTTAATAATATTTGAAAATACTAAAGGGCATTTATTTATCCTTTGAAAGAAGTAATTTAGGTCTCAGCAGGTTATTTGCATATGTCACCAGTTTAACTAAGCAAGGATTAGCAAATCAAAATGTAGTTAGGTTTTTTGCATAATTTGTCAAAATTATATGCTTTGTGTGAGTGACAGGTGGGTGGTAAATCTTTTAATACAAAGTATACTCCAAAAGTTTCTTGAACTTCAACAGAAAATGAACTATTTATTTTACTATTTTATTTCAGGCAATACAGTTCTATCACAAACACTGAGCTAATGTTGAGAATTAGACAACAGTTTAAAATGTTTTCCAAATTGTAATACAATTTACATTTCTTTCTCATAAACTCCAGGAGTACTTTAGGATCCTAACCAGAAAAGCTTAGAGTCTTACCAGACTAGACAGCTTGTCAGATGCACAGCAAAAGAAAGGCAATTACCACTTCACAAGTGGAAAACCATTGCCCAAAGAAATTACAGGACTTTTTCAGAATCATGTAACAAAGAACAGGAGATGGAACTGGATGTTCTGGGTCTCAGAGCAGCTCTTTCACCTCAGTCAGTGCCTTCCAGCTCACCTCAGACTGGCTTTCTCACAGTCACTGCAACATACTCAGGTCCATTCCATATTCAAAATTGTGCAAAGAGGTGACTTAGTCTATGTAACAAGTACATGAAGTATTAAAATACAAAATTATAATTTTGTATATTAATCCCATTGAATGACAAAATAACAGAGCATCAGAGAAACATTTTGATAAAACTTATGTGAATTGTCAGTATTTGGTTACCCTGCATAAAAACTGGTTGATCTCATAGATATTTGTTTTCTATTTAATATGTTTACATAAGATATTGTAAAAAGACATGAGATAGCCAAAAGGAGAAGGCTTCTGACTCTTACTAGTCACACAATCAATCATAGAGCATTTCCTACGTTGCATTACCCCTGTACTTGCCACTGGTAAGGCCACATCTCAACTACTGTGTTCAGTTTTGGGCCCCTCACTACAACAAGGACATCAGAGGTACTAGACCATGTCCAAAGAAGGGCAACAAAGATGGTGAGACATCTGGAGCACATGTGTTACCACATGTCTTATGGGGAGAGGCTGAGAGACCTGGAGTTGTTTAGCCTGGAGAAAAGGAGGCTCAGGGGACACCTTATCACTCTCTACAACTACCTGAAAGGGGGCTGTAGAGAGGTGGGGGTCAGTCTGTTCAACCAAACAAGTGATAGAACAAGAGGAAATGGCCTCAAGTTGTGGCAAGGGAAATTTAGATTGGATACTAGGAAGAATTTCTTTACTGAAAGGTATATCAGGCACTGGAACACATTGCCCAGGGCAAAGGTGGTGTCCTCATCCCTGCAGGCTTTTAAGAGTTGAGCAGAGGTAGTGCTTAGGGATATGGAATAGTCAAGGTTTTGTCAGTGTTAGGTTAATGATTGGACACAATAATATTAAAGGACTTTTCCAATCTAGGCAGTTGTGTGATTTTGTGATTCTGGAACATAATGCCGGGTACGTCTTCAGTGGCCCCTTAAATTTGACTAATGAGCTGCAACACAAACAATATTGCAGCATTAACTGCATCTATTCATTAGTATTCTGAACCACCTGCAAATAAAGATAGGCTTGGTATTAGGGTTCTTAAAGCAACAAAAGTTGAAGTCATTGCAAAGTGATCCAGAGAGGCCTCCTTAATATATTTGGTCTTTAGTGTGCTCTAACCTGTTTATTGTTAACAGCAGTGTATCTACTCAGTGCTCGCATGGCATCATTTTGAGATCACAAGGAAGAACTCCTGTTACTTTTGCAGAAAGAAAGAATGGAAATCAGCTTGGGCTCATGGCCTGATCCAAAATGCATCTGAGTCAATGGAGCATGCTCTTATTTCAGTGGATTTAGGCTGTGTCCTGTTATGAAGGGAACAAGAGACTACAGAAACAATCCTGAACATCACAGACTTCAGCACAGGAAGAAGTGAAAGGATAATGTTGATGGCTCATTTTCTTGCTTTGCTGCCATCATGTCTCCACTAGGAAGGGATGCTGCATTAATTCAACTCAACTTCTACAAATAACTCAGGTGATACAGAATTACAAAGTTTCAGTGTTTTTCACTGTCTAGCAACTACAAGAGACATCCAGAGGACTGTCCATCTACCTAGATAGGAGAGTTAGAGGACACCAGCCACAGTTCCTATATATTTATGCTGTGGTCCAGCCAGCAGCAGTAGACATGTTTTAAACAGATAAGACAATGCTCTTTTTTTGAAAATACGTATTATTTTATTACCAGAGCTAGATTTGCTAATCCAGGAAGCCACTTTTAATTGTAAAGGTCAGTGTAGAATAAATAGCTTGGATTCATAATTAGGTTTTGGCTCCTACAAATATGAGGAGGTTTCAAGAAGTATTTGCAATGTGGATGTAGGGTATCATGAAAATGCCTTGTAAGTGGCTAAAAGTAAGATTCCAATTTACACAAGCTAAAAGCATGAGACATATCTCCTAAAATAGCTATTCACTTGCTAAGGGTTCCACTGAGGCTTGAAGGATGACAGAGTGCCATTATAAATAAGCTGTTGTCTGCTCAGCTTTGGATGACAAATTCAGGTGCTACAATGCTTTGCCTTTTGCAATACATCATTTTCTTAAAGTGTGTAGTGTTTTAGGCAAAACTCCACTCAGGTGTTAAAAAATTTCATAGAAGGACAATTAGCAGAAGTAGGATGATTGTATCTGACAGTTCTATAATAAAACAAACCCTGCTGAGTTGCCCAAAATAATAGTGGCAGTAAACCAGAGCCATAGTATATGTTTGGTCTTTTGTCTGTAATTTAAAGGATAACTTATCTCTCCCACTGTGCGATTGTACAATTAATTATATTTTTCCACAGGTACTTATTTTTAGTGTTGAAAAGGAATAAGGAAGTTGTTACTGAAGAAGGAAAAATGTTCTTTTTAAGAAGAGCATGAGAGACAGTGGTGATGTGTGGCTAATATGGTTTCTTGTGTAAGAAATGGTAGTGTGGCCACTTTCCAACAGGTCATAAGCCTTCGGTTGAATTAACATCAGATACCTCTGCATCTGGCAATTGATCTTTAGTGTGTTTTTATTCTTCATACCTAGCTGTTAACAATTAAATGTCTAAAAACTAATAAACTACATAAAGTTTTTAAAAAATCACACCCCTTCTTCCCACTAATTCTCCAAGAAACTTTATCAGTTGTCCTTGGAATAGTCACCTACACAAGATTCAGGGGATGCCAGAACACCTAAAATATTCTCCACTCTGGAATAACATACAAAAGCAGTCCTGTCTTTTCCTCTCCCCTGTGCTCACTAACCTCACAAGAGACCAAGATACTGTAAGAAGTTACTGCACTCTAAACAGAACCCAAACATGTTAAAGGAAAGGAATAGCTACCTATCTTGCACTGGTAGCTGTCCTGATGGGTAAACACATACCCCTGCAATCCAGAGGGATGCAGGTCAGTTCAAGACTTAAACTTTTAGCTTTCCTCTATGGCTAACATAAGGCAGCTATAGAATATGCACTTCTATTTTAAGTGACAGGATACTTAATCTCCTACTTTAAGCCTTATTCTTAAGTACTCACTTCTCATGTACAACAGCAACAATTAGTATGTGCACAAGGATCACAAGGGTTAGGTCCTTAGAGTAATGAAAGTCCAATTTATTACACCTAAATACTTCTTAGGGAACACTGGATTCGGGTGAATGAACACTCAGTAGTTCCTGCCCACCTAAAAGGGATACAAATTTTTCTACCTGCCCTGTCTGTTTACATACCATCTCCACATCCACAGACACACACATGCTTAAAGTTAAAGATTTCATGCAGTAAGATTTCAGTGCTTCTACAATGTTTGTTGTTTGAGAGAAGTTTAAAGAATAGGAAAAGAAGTAAGTGAATACAAAGGTTTTATAGCAACAGGACAAGGAACAGGGAAAGGAAAGGAAAGGAAAGGAAAGGAAAGGAAAGGAAAGGAAAGGAAAGGAAAGGAAAGGAAAGGAAAGGAGTAAGAGGCTGGAAAATATTGTTTTAAATACATATATCAGAAGGTATGTCTGAACCTGGTGAAAGGCAGACAATCCATGGGCATTGTAGGATCAGTTGGTAAATATATTGGAAGAACAGAGTAACTTGTGTACTTTGAGAAATGCACACATTTGAAAAAAAACCAAAGAGTCAAAACGGATATGTAACCTGACACATCAAGAATTAGCACAGACATCTTTTGGGACTGAAATGCCAATAATATATATGTACACTTCATTACTAGGATGAAAAAGATTTTGGTAAAATTGTGATAGACTAAGAAATGTTAGAGCTGTGAGGACAGGAAACACCATGAAAATAGAAGACTTCAGTTATTCTCAGTAACTATGTAAATGTCATATCACAGTGTGGTGGTGAAACTATCTTTGATATCATAAGAGCCTTTCTTATGAATAAGGTTGTTAAGGTTACCAAAAGGAAAAAGCAGTACTTGACTTGATCCAGGATATAAAAAAGATGATTAACAATGGTATTATTAAAAAATGCCTTTGTTGCAATGCACATAAGATGTTTAGAGTTAACAGTCCTTGTGGGTGAATCAAGAACCAAGATCTACTACAAGAGCTCTTAATTTCAAAAAGGGTGACTGGTGTACCGGCTTGTTACAAAGGAATTAAGAGCTAAAAGGCTTAAATATTTGCAGCTGGTGTAGAAATTAAGAATATCATTTCAGGCACTCTAAGCAATTGTATGTTGGTCAGAAAATTGTATAGCAATCCAAAAACTTTATAGAAAGACCAGAAAAGAAAATGAAAAAATATAAAAGGACAGGAAGATGTGACAGGAGGACAAAACAGGCTGTTAAAAACATGACATTCCTTAAGAAACCTATGGTCATGTTCAACCAAGGACACAAGTATAGGTGGGAAAAACATAGAAGGAAGGATAAACCAACTCTGAAAAGGAAATTTCTAGAGGCATAAAAACTAATGTAGTTTCTTTATTTTTGTATGTGGTTGTTTAGGAACAGATTGTCAGTTTTGAGAATATAGGGAAGATTACTGCTGAAGTCCTGTCAGGACCAGAGACTGCTAAAGTGTTAGACATTTGTGGCAGTAACTTATACTGGTTGACATTTTCATAAATTACCTAGGAAATTAATTAGTAATGAGGTAATAAAGCTTGCTGATCAAACTAAGCCATATAGAACAATAAAGCTGAAAAAGTGATTGAGAAGAACTGCAGGAAAACATCATGATACTGAAAGTGACATTCATCTAAAAATCTGTGCATCCCCAGTGCATGGAAGCCTTTGCTTCCTTTTTACAATCAGTGGAAGAAAATAGGTACCTTTATGCTGTGACTTATCTCACTGTAATTCAGGGTGGGATAAATCATCCCTTGAAAATGCCACTTTGTCTCCATTGACTATAAAGGAAATCAAAGGCAAATGTCACCAGATGAATCTCACCTTGAAAGACTTGGACATAACATGTGAGATGAAATTTAATATAACTATTAACAAAGAGGATTGTGGGATAAACCATCCTAACTTTGCATACACAACATGAAGAATCATCTAGCTATTATCACTCAGAAAAAGAGTTCATAATTCCATGAAATGCTATTTTAGTGCTCAAGAGCTGTCAAAACCTTATCAAACATCAATAATTATCAAAGGATAAAGAACAGAAATCATCACACAACTGTTTAACCTCCGCAACCTGAATATAATCTTATTTGTGATCTTTCTTTCCAGGAAGTGTAGATAAGACAGAAAATATTCAGAGAAGGCAACACAGATGATTAAAACTATGGAATGAAAACAGAGGTCTCTGGTATGAAAAAGAGAGGGTAGAGGGGACTGTGATAAAGCCTGTGAAATAGAGAGTAACATAACAAAAAAGTGAAAAGTGAGTGACAATTCACTACATGTTTTTTTACTATGTTTCCAAGTACATAAAATTAAATTACTATCACGAAAAATGTAGCAGAACCAAACAGAACAGTTTTTCCACACAGCTGTTGTTAAGGTAGGGAGTCCATTTTTGCGGAATACTGTGTATTTTAAACATTTCTATCAATTCAAAGGCAAGTTGAGAAATTAATGGAAAAAAAGAAAATACAAAAGTGCTGCTAAAACAAAAAAAATACCCTTTTTGGTTTTGCCTCAGAGGTCTGTAAGATGCAGAATTTGAGTTGTTGGGAAGATAGAGTGAGGAAAGTGTACCTGTGTGTTTCCCCTGTTATTATATTTAGGCATTTTTTCTAGGTCACTGACACAGATAGAGCACTATAACTTAAACTATAGTTTACTTAGTAAACTTGTTATCACATTCTAATGTAAATGTTCTGACCTTTTATCTCTTATTGCATTTTCCAGTGGGGGTATTGGTCCCTTAAACATATTAACAGAGACTTGCATTTTATAGTTAGTTTTCCATAAACTGACCTGCAATATGACAATAGTTTGGTATTAAAATATAAAGATTGATTCTGTCAATAGTATGGATTGTGTATATAACCAAAGGTGGAAAATGAGATTGTTGTAAAAGTACTGTCTTTATAAATTTTAACTGAAGAAAAAGAAGTGGTATATATCATATATTCTCAAATTCAAATTTTTCTTAAAGCTGCCCTCAAAATACTTTTACCCTCCCATAGTATGGATATGTTAAATAACAAGCCTTGTATTATAATGAGCTAAGCTTCACCTATTTCTACTGAAATTCAAGGGTTCTGAAAGAACACAGCATCTGGCAAGATCTGGCTAAAAGATACGTTACCACAGACATGAATTCACTTTTGCTTAGGTTCAGAGTGATTTGAAGAGAAATTCTGCTCTAACATGATCAGTTAATAAATTCTGTGGATCTCATAAGGTTTACTAGAGCTGTATTCATAGAGGTTAATATTATATTTCTTCCTGGAAGTGCTTTTATGTATAACTTACACTTCACATCACTAACTCCATGATCAGAGGTTTTCATTTTCTAGAACACTTCTTACTGTCTAGACAAGAGAACACATACAATGGTGTCTTCCCTTGCTGCCCTGCTCCTGGCAGCAGGGATTGGATGGAGATAAAACCCTGTGTCTCCTTCAGCCAGAGACTGTTTTACCCACAGGTTGACAGAAATCTGTACAGAACCCCCAGAAGTGATATGTATTTATGACTGACCCTTGTCACATGCATAGCAGCACTCAGGCACCACAATGCTCTTCCCATGAACAATACCAATGGATTGAGTTACCAGCTCAGTAGGCAAAGATCATTCAACAGGTGAGAAGAAAAAGAAAGGAGCAGATAAAAGGAAAGCAATCTGTATTCTGTTTATTGAACACTGTGCTTCCTCCAGAGTAACAGCAATGTCTTTTCCTTTTAATTTTTCCATTTGAGTTTGATCATAACCCATGCAGATGTTGTTTCATGCTTCAGGTGTTTAAACTGACTAATTTTAAGGATGTCCATGGGGTATGCATCTTTTAGCACTCTGAGCAGCTTTTCACACTTTGTAGGCTTTTGGTAATATTGCTTTACACTTGAAAATGTTTTTGTTAAGTGGCCTGGAAGCAGGAATTCTCTCCTGTTATTTCAGAAAATTTAAGCTTCAGATGAAAATAAGGAAGCTTTGAGAAAGTCATTTTTTCCTGTTTTAGAAACCTATAAAATATTTCCTCTCTAATTATTTAATATGAACAGCATGGACAGCTCACAACTGAATGCTGTAGGTTAAAAACCATTTCATCAAACTGCATTTATGGAAGCAATTACTTTCATGAAAGGCAGGGGAAAAAATGCACTATCAGGACACAATCAGAAGAAACTAAGACTCCTACATTAAAACAAACCAGAGTTGTGTTAAATTTTCTAAGCATATGGAAGAATCCAAATAAGTTTCAGTGGTGGTCTTAACTAAAAATAATATATATCATGCCAGTAATAATTATACATATAAAAAAGCAGTCCAGAGGAAATATCAAGTAAGGGGAGATAATCAATTTGAAGTCAGAAAATGACTGCTATGTGGCTGGAGGCTGAACTGGCAATTACTTAAACAGCAACCGAGAAGCTGAGAGCCGTACTGAAAGGTGTTGATACTTGAGCTTGCAGGACCTACTGTTTATATATGAATCCAATATGTCAGATGAATAAAGGATTAACTACTTAAAAGTCAACAACTGCTGGTGGAAAAGAGAAGGTGGAATCAAGATTCAGGATTTTTGTTTAGTCTTAAGTTTCTGTCTGCTTTTTCCTAGGAAATTCACTCACATCAAACTTTAAAAAAAAAAAGCAATTATTTCTGCCTTAGGTTGCAGCTTTAGACCTGCAGACCCTGATTTTCGCACTTGTAGACTCTGCTTTTGTCATTGATTTCATGACACAACCACTTTATTGATCCTAAATCTTGCTATTCTTCACAACTATTTCCACCTCCTGAAGGATTGTTTAAGAGTCCATTAATTCCCAGCTAAATTATCTTTAAGTACATAGCATCATAGGGCTGGATAAACTGCAGGACAGCCAATCCAGTCTCATTACTGAGTATGAGCAAGTATATAAAAACTCCCCTGACAATTGTCACACCTATTCTTAAAAATCTTTAATGAAGAAAATGATATGTCACATGTGTTATCAAAAATCTCTGATGAATAAAGTTCCTCAGTGTTATGATACTGGCTATGCAGTATTTTAATATATTCCTTTTTCATTGAAATTCCTGTAAAAAAAAACCAACTTTTTTTCTAGTTTTCTCCTTAGTCTACTTCTCAAGAAAAAAAAAAAATAATGGATTCACTTCATTGTTTTCCTTCAGGTAATATTTTCTGATGTGCTGATAACTTGATGGTATACTCTGCCTTCTTTTTACTTGTTTATATCTCTGTTAAAGTATGTTTCCCAACAGTTTACACAGTGTTCAAGTGCCATCTGAAGCAGAATAATTACTTTACACCTCTCTGCCATTCCTATAATTTTGTTCTTAAATATAGTTGTTTATTTGCAAAACTATCCTATTAAATAAAGCAGAATAATTACCCTTGATGTCTTGACATTCCTATTAATATATCCATATGTAGAATTTACCTTTTTCCAATAATATCACATTAAATTAATCTATAGCAATATTTTCATTTGGAGGATGAGTTCTGAAGTGGATTTCCAAGCATTCCATTTATCATGCTTTTTTTATCATCTCAGTGTGGTCTCAGAGTAGACCTACTTAATTTTTTTTAGGATGAAAAACTTGGAAGCTGAACTCAAGTACCCCAAATTATAAGCCACTAACTCATTCTTCTATCTGCCACATTAGCAAAGGGGACTTTGTGGGGGTTTTGGTTTGGTTTGGTTTTCTTCTTCCTTTATGCTTTCAGATGAAATCAAGTAGGCATATGCCATACAATGTTTTGCTGTTGCAGGGTAAATGCCTCAATGGACGTAGTTTTTTCCTATTACCTTTGTTGTATTCTTTCTCAGTGCTGAGGATTATTACCCTTCCCCATCTTTCATTACTATATTAGCAATTTTGATGGACTTCCTCTATCAGGAGACCAAGATTCACCACCCACAAGTGTTATTTCAAACAATATTTTAGTTGAGAATATTCCATATACATACTATAGTGGTATTGGACCAATTTTTTATTAGTCAAGTGCCATTAGGCTATTGCAACAGTAATCTGATTTTACAATATAATATAAACTGGAGGAAAAGAAACATGATGTGTTATTTGTCAAGAAGAGTGATCTTTATTAGATCTGACCTTTCTCTAAGCCAACACAATAAAAAGGTGAGTGTTATTTTTATACTTGCAAAGATTAGTTTTGCTTACAGTAAGCAAGATGACTCTCTCAGGGGGCTTAAAATTCTCATTGGAAATAACTGAATCTTATTATGTAGCATGCCCCATGAAGCTCTTATGATCTGCCCCAATCAACCATTAAAAGCATGTTCCTACTTAGAGTACTACCTTTCCAACCTCTGCTGCTACACAGTACAGTACTAACTGACCTTTTCTGAAGACTTAAAGCCCCATGTAATTAACATTTTCTATGTACAGAGTTAAGACTTAAAGAAACTGTGAGGTTAAATGTCAGTACATCTTTTTCAAGCATTTTTTCATATTTTTGCATTATAGTTCTTGGCTTTCAGTTGTTAATGATAGGTAATGTTCTGTATGCATTTTGCTTTAAAAAGAAGAAAAAAAAAAAAACAAAACAAACAACCACCACCAAAAAAACCTGCAAATTTTCCTGCAGTGCACTACATGGTCCAATTTCACTCTTTCAGCAGTCCCAATAAATGAAGAATTGCTCTGAAAGGCAAAGATATAAGCCATATAGGAAATTATTTCATGGTCCTGATCCAAAATCCATCGAAGTGGATGGAAATGTATTGTACTTGAGGTAGCATGGCTTCCACATATCTCTTTCTGTACAGTTCCATGTAAACATCCAGTGCAGTTCTGTGTAAGACCTCTAGATGGTCATCACAGTAATTTTACAAGATCAGGAGTTGATTTGCACATCTCTAAACTGAAGTGATTATCCTAGGAACAGGCATCTGTAGATTGGAATTTAATCAGTGGTTGAAAAGTCTTATTAAAGGGATGAGTATAATTTTTCCTGTATCTTAGTGATACTTGAAATTCAGAGAAGAGAATCTCCCTTTTCTCACTTCAGGTTTTTCACTAACAATTCAGAATCTTTCACTGAATGTAAGATTTTTAGGGTATGAATGAGTCTTCTCATATAGTTAGCCAAGCACTCTGGATTCAACTAGGAACACATTATAGTGTATCAGAAACTGTAAGAGTTACTTCCTCACAGAAGATGAATGTATTTCTTGGTTGAATTAGAAGTACAAATATTAGCTCCTAAATTGCAGTTAATATTGTCTCTCATAACAAATTAATAAACTCCTAGAACCCAAACTATAATCTGCCTAAATTGACATGTACTATGTTTAGTAGATAATTAATTCTAACTAAGACAATTAAGAAGGATCACACTTCTAAGACAATTTTGCATTTATTTTTGTAAACGTCATTGACTAAAACATTTAAAGCAGTTCTGAAATCCATACACAACTGCATGAGCTTTGGAATTTATGAAAGCCACAGTCCTATCTTATCAGCTTATGATATATATAAGTGACTTTCATTTGCAACTCACTGAAAAAAAAATAAAATAAAACAAAACCAACAAAAAATTATGCAGAACTTATCAGACTAGAGCAAAAACCAGTTTTTCATATGCATCAGGATGGCAACTGAAAGTGTATATATGACTGAGGAGAAGTGAGTTTTTATAAGAAACTACTTAAAGCCAGCTAGGAAGTGACAGGATACAGGCCAGAAAGTGAAGGTTAGACAATAATCTACTGAGTCCCCTTGACTTCAAAGAATAAAGTGACCTTCTGTGAAAATAATAAAAAAACCAAAAAACACAGCTAGAAAAGAAATCTTAAATTGCATGGAAATTGTGCTTCAGACTTTGTCTAACCCATGGTGCCACAATATACCAAAAGGTCAATTGCTTCAAAATCTATTCTTTCAGTTTTTCACTGAAATTGTCTTTTATTATAACCAGAAGTGGAGAAGTGCTTTTGGGAAGCTTTATAATACCAGTACTCACACACTTGTCTCCAGCACATGAATTGAATCCCAGCAGACAATTACAAAGTATTAGGGAAAGAATATTGTAAATTCAAACTAATGCATTGCTTCTGGGCTCCTGGAAGCTGCAGCAAATTACTGCTGAATTAGAAGACTCTGGACATCCAGCACTGTATAGGAGGCACAATGCAACTACATCATGTAAGAGAAGTTCTAGAAAACAACATCAAACTGTGGTCTTTCACTGTCAGAGAGGTGTCCCTCCAGTCTGCATCTCTGTGCTTTCTTCTAACAATGAATTTGATATGGTTTGGCTAGTAATCTATGTATTACCTGGGCATTTCTCTCCTACACAAATAGTCATGTTAATAGAACATTAAAGATTAATTGAATGGAAATCTTCAAGGCTTTCTTTAGAATGTCACTAATTCCTGATTTGAATATGAATTATAAATGACTAATAAATCTGTTGGAAGTTAACTTAAAAGCCCATCTTGATATGAGTATCCCAGAAGAGAAACTAGAAAGCCATGCAGGAAAAAATTATACCAAATATTATCTCTGACACAGTGATTTTCATCTCTACTTGTGAAAATGCATTACAAAGGAAGTTAATTATCATTATTACCACTTTCCTTTCAGATTGCTAAGCTTAGTGAGAAAGAGGTTATATAACTCAACAGCGACCCAAGCCAAAAAGTGAGAGAAAGAACATGTATCTCTCTGAATACCCATTTGTTTATTAGTAACTCAGCCAACCATGAAATAGCAGAAAAAAATATTTAAGGCCATGGAAATATGCTAATCAGCACATCACAGCAAACATGTCAAAATCTGTTCAAAGTGGCCACCTTTGGTTAGACTGCTCCATTTTTCCTAGGTCTGATGTGCCAACTGAAAGACAAGGACATGAGGGCTAGTTTACAGTATTATACTTGGACAAGCTTCTGATAAAACTGTGCAGATAATATTCAGCAATGGCATAAAAAGACCTTATCTTGAAATAAAAAGTTCCATATTGTGATCAGAGTATATAACTTACTTTGTATTATATTATCTATTATATACATTATCAACATATATGTAGATTCTCTTTTTATTTCACTTGTAATGTGGAAAACATTATTATGATTTAAAATCACTTGCTGCATATCTCTTGATTTAATTTCCACAATTGCCTGTTGTTGCATACCTGAAATGATCAAAAGCTACATATAAAATAACAGAAGAAACCTATTGGCTTTTTTTCTGAATGTTCAGCAGTAATACCTTTTCTTGATGCTGTTCTTCAGATAAAGGGATTGTTTCTACTAAGATTAATAGCACTCAATAACTCAAAGTCACAGGTACAGATGATAGACTGCAGACTCCAAAACCTCTTGGTTCTATGAATTTTGCTTGCCTCTTACTTTTAACTGCCTTTTGTGGACTGTGAATTGTTCATAGTCTAGTTACAAAGGTAGCTTTCCTTCTTCAAAGCCATTAAATTCTGCAGTCTTCAATCTAAAAACTCTCAGAAAATAATCAGGAAGAACTGTGATAAGAGCTTTTTCCACAAAAGTATATTTTTAATTAAAATTGTACAATTAAATATCAAATTGCATGTAGATCTTGATGATGTCTGTGTAGGTCTGCTTGTTAGAGAGGCACCGTGGAAGAGAGTTTAATTAATTACAAAGTTTCTCTCTTACTAGATCTCTCTAGAAAAAATCTCTTTGCTTCTCATGGTGTCCCTTCCTGAGGGGCTTCTATCTCTAGCTTTCTTTCCTTCTTTTTCTGGTTTCCTTCCCCTTCCTTTTCACCTACTTCTCATATCTTTTTTGTCCCACCATTTTCTTCTGCTCTCATTCATCTCACTGATGGCTTTTTTTTTTATTAACCTCATACTACATTGACTCTCCTATGTCACATTACTATTGCCAGTAATATTATCAAATCAGTAGCAGTACTCTAACTTTTGTTTTCTGGGAAAAAAAAAAAAAGAAAAAAGAAAAAAAACCAATTTTAATGTTCTGAGGGAATCTCATTGCTCTGTAAACTGATAATCATGGCTTGTGTTCTCTGGTATTTATATCTGCTGGTATTAATAATATTTGTAAATAACATAAGATACTGTTGCAGATTCAAATCTTGATACAATCCCAGAATTGTTCACTGTGTGAGCATGAATATTTCATATTCATGCTGGTGCCACGGAGATCACTTGAGCTCCTGATCTTCTCACCACATTCTTATAATCCAGGCATTTTTGGAAGAAGCAATGAAATATTATCAAAATACTCACACTAGCTGATGACAAGAAGCAGAACAGCTTGAACTCACATCACATTAGCTGAAGATCCAGCTACTTTCATCATCAGACTAAAACTAATCTTCACTCGATCTTCTACTAACAACATTTATAAGTCCTTAAAGATGCTGAGGTGTACAGCGGAGTATGATTTTGAGAAATGCACTTTGCAAACTGTGTCTAACTCCATGAATCAATCAGATTACAATGGATTCAGTAATAACCTCTGGTTATCAATAAACTGCTCTTGTGTGCAAAGACTTTTATTAGAAAGCCTTATTACTGGGGGAAACATCTATACCTGAGAGCAACTCAGGTTTCAAAAACAAATTCTAAAAAAGGTAACAATATATAAAAGTTATATTATTCAAGAATTAACAACAAGAAGCTCTTTTATTTCATTGTATTTATGTACCATGACCCAGGTACAAACAAGTTCAACACTTTGCTTTCTGATGTTGTCAGCAGCTGACATTTCAAGAATAACCTCTGCAATTAGTGCACTCCTGCAGACCCCTACCAGAAGTTCTTAATAGGTAATCTAAAATAAGAGTAATTTTGAAGGGTCTTTCAATTCAGTTTTATTCTAGAGCTTATCCTCTGGATTGATGTTCCCATATAAGTAATGCAGTACTTTAAAAATTGTCTTCCTGGGGGAGAAGTATTTGAAACCTCTTCACTAAGATATTTTACTGAAAAGTACCTTCTCATATACTCTAGCTGCTACTACGAAAGGAGCAAGCAATGGCAACAGAAGAATAGTGACATGCTGTTGAGGAATTTGGGATAAAAGTGGATGTTTGTAGCTTTTAAAAAGCAAGATAAACACTTAAAGGATATCTAAGTTAAATAAATATACCATTTGGGAGAAAAGGAAAGAAAAAGCATATGGACAACTATAAAAGATTGAAATACTCATTATAGTAATAGAAGTTCACTTAAAACTCACAATCAATTTTATTGAGTCTGTGTGAAGAAAAAATATAGTCTGCAGTTTTAGAAGATGATAGCATTGGCAGCAAAGCTATCACAAGTTCACAACCGTGGTCCAACCCACACCATTTGCTACTTCTAATTTGCTCATCTAAGTGAGGTAGTTAACCACAAACCCACAAACAGCTGTACTAATAAAAAAGAGACTGAGGCAAACAGCATCATAGGAAGACAGGACTGTATGCCAAACAAGCATCTTATCAAACTATATCCTACAGGTAGATCCATAGAGGAATTTCCAATAGAATGATAAATTGTCTTTACTAATACTTCTGGTTTATAAAGAATGTCACTATCTTATATATATAGATATTTAAGTGACAGTAGCCTTGCTATGAGGTTCTGCATTGATTCTAGTCCTTCTAGTGATGTTAGGTTTGCTTTTAGTAGACTTCCCCAGGGGCCCTTTATGCAAGGAACTGCCTCAGGTTTGTTTGTATATGGGATAAGGCTGGTTGTAATCACTCCTTTACTTCATTAAACCAGTGGATAACCAAAGATAGATAAGCACTATTCCACAGAAAGAGATGCCTGCTGACTGCAGCTGTAAAATACATTTGGTCCTATGGGAACATATAAAGAAAATAATAGTCTTAGTCTCCCATACAGACAAAAGATGTAACAAACACTTTGTCACAGCCTAAAATAGATGTTTAAAAAATACTAGGCAAAAAAAATTTCTTACTAAGCTTGAGGCAGAATAATATGAGGCATTAATAACCTTAATTTTGGATCTGGCTTCAACTTAGGTATATGAAAGCTGTATTTTGTGACACTCAAAAGACATCTTTTTATATTAATTAAAATTTTGATCACTATTGGAAAGAGGCTTAAAGTAAGTCTACTTAAAATTTTGAGGTAGTTTCATTCCAGATGATAAACTACATTTGATGAGTGTCTGCATTTTATTTACTGAGATGATCAAATTATTTGGCTGAACTTTAAATGCAAAGCCATATTTGATGTCTTCTATTAAGGGCCTTAACCAAAAGAGTATTTAAGCTTTAAAGAACTGAAAGCCTTGTCTAATGTCCCTGGGACTTCAGTTTACAGCATACTGAACTGTTAGCTTAATGAGTGATGCTTTCCTGAACTGCAAACTCAAATTGAAGTGCTCCTTTAGAGTCCATGTATCCTTCATGCAATGTGTCAGCACACCTCTTCATATATAGCTTGCTATATATGCAGAATTGAAGGCAGAATTGAGTCATAGAATCATAGAATCATAGAATAGATTGGGTTGGAAAAGACCTCCAAGATCATCGAGTCCAACCCCAGATCCAACTCCAATTACTATATCATGGCACTAAGGGCCATGTCCAATCTCTTTTTAAAAACCTCCAGGGATGGTGAATCCACCACCTCTCTGGGTAGGCCATTCCAATGCCTGATTACCCTCTCTGTAAAGAATTTCTTCCTAACATCTAACCTAAACTTCCCCTGGCAGAGCTTAAGCCCATGTCCCCTTGTCCTGTTGTTGGTTGCCTGGGAGAAGAGGCCAACCCCCACCTGACTATAACTTCCCTTCAGGTAGTTGAAGAGAGTGATGAGGTCACCTCTAAGCCTTCTCCAGACTAAACAACCCCAGCTCCCTCAGCCTCTCCTCATAGGACTTGTGCTCAAGTCCCTTCACCAGCCTGGTTGCTCTTCTCTGGACCCGCTCCAGCACCTCAATATCCTTCCTGAACTGAGGGGCCCAGAGCTGAACACAATACTCAAGGTGTGGCCTCACCAACGC
>VWZY01010819.1:650522-672433 GCA_013399075.1 Chloroceryle aenea
GTGCTGGCTGGGTCGGATCCCTTGTCCATCCTGTAGCTGCTGTGTGATTGCACACAGGATGATCTGCTCCATAACACTGCCAGGCACCGAGGTCAGGCTGACAGGCCTGTAGTTACCAGGGTCAGCCTTGCAGCCTTTTTTATGGATTGGGGTGATATTTGCCAATTTCCAGTCATATGGGACCTCCCCAGTGAGCCAGGACTGTTGGAAGATGATGGAGAGTTGTAGATCGTATTTGCTGTAATGTACACTGATAAAAATATTAAGGTAAAAACTTCATTATCAGAGCAACATGAAACACATTTTTGCATATTTATCTGGATCTTTGTATCTTGTGCAAAACTAGCACAGCATTAGTTCCCACACAATGTTCAAACGTCACTGTTTTATTGTTCAAAATGTAACTGTATGCAGTTTTATTTCTAACTTACTCTCTTTCATCTATATATGCTCATCAAGAAAAAATGTCTGGGGGTCATGTGGGAATTTTGTTTTCTCCATGAGATATTTTAAAAGTAAATATTTCCCATAGTTCTTAAAATGAAAACAAACCAGAAAATTTCTGAATACTTTTAATAGACAAAGTATCTGTGTATCATTTTCTGGAAATTGGCACTGAAAATCCTTCATAACATATATTTCAAAACAAGCCAAGATTTTTATGTGAAGGAAGAGCTGCAATTCCTTCTTTTTAAAGGCAGCATAATCAATGTATTCTGTCACATGTTCTGAACTTCCAGACAAGGTTTCACAGGGTAGGAAGGTTAATGGTTTCCGATAAGGTACTATAGCAGTGCAATGAGATTTTGTTTCCGATTTTTTTAAAGCATCTCAAAAAACCCACAAACACCACCCCCCCCCCCCCACAAAAAAAAAAAACAAAAACCAACCCCCAAAAAAAAGAAACAAAGAAACAAACCAAACCAAAACCAACCCAAAAAAACCCTGCCAAAACCAAAAAACAACACATAAACTGTAAGGTTTGTATCTTAACCAACTCACTGTTTTTGAGACGTTTCAATAAGAGTGACTAGCTCTTTGATTTTGCAAATACATTGACATTAACATGACAATCTCTCCACAGTTTTCCTCTTACTATTTCCTTGCTTCATGAGTATTTTTAATTTATTTCATTTAATTACTAAACCACGGGGATTAAATGGGATATTGCTAACAATTTACCAAATGTTGACATGGGTCCTCTCAGAATGTCTCCATTTTGTGCAAATGTTACATGCCACAGAAAAAATGTCACCTTCTCTCAGAGTCTGTCAGTGACACCTCATCACCACCTTTAGAAATATGGATTTTATTTATAGTTTACATTTCTACAGCTTTCAACTCCAAAACATGGAATGGAGTAATCCTAAAGTTTCTTGAAGGATTTCTGTTTTCTTATTCTATATAGATCAGCCAGTGGAGGTTACACACAGTAAAGATTCCTACTGTATCAATAAGGCTTTTGTCTGCACACTGTTTTTCAACTAGCATAACAAAGTGGGTTTTTTTACATTTATAGTGTCATGTAAATACCTTTCAGTGATAATGATAAATGGTGGCTTGATGTTGGCTTGTAAAAACCTACATGGGAGAAATACTTTTTATAGCAAAGGGTTTTTTTTAATCTAAACAGACGAGATAACAAGATCCAGAAGGTGAAAATTGAAACTACTATCACTAATTTCAGGCTAGAAATAATGAAGAGAGTTTACCAGTATAATTAATAAAAGTACTTCATGCATCTTTCAGCACTTGAGATCAAGACTGAATACCTACTTGGACACATGGAAGAGCACTTTGTTAAACTGTGGGCTTGAAAAAGAATGAATGGATGGACACCTGTTCTTGTGCTGTTGTGAAATCAAGTTCAATAAACAGGCCAGTCTCTTTTGATCTCCAATAGTTCAAAGGACAGAACAACAGTAAAAGGATAAAATTGGATGTCAATGTAACATAAATAACCCTGTCACAATTGTAATTTGTTAGATCTGCCTTTTTATTTTTTTTCCCAATAAACTTTTTTTTTCCCAGGTAACTTTGGTAATAAAATGACCAAAAAGAGAGAAACAAATATTGGTTTATGATATAATTAATTTTGACTTGTATTGTTAAAGTACATAAGTCTGGATAACTACTGGTAATGCCACATATCTGTTGACTGCAATTGCAATTTTGACTTTATATTTTACACCAGTAAGGAGAAAAGCTCGAAAATAAAATAAAAAACTCCACTGAATATCAGTTCGTCCCGGAGAGCATCCCACTTTCAACTTTGTGAATGAGATTTTGTCGCAGTTTCGGTAAGACAAAAAAGCACTAAGGAATATCTTTTATTTACAATTACTTGAAGTGTAATTCACTCAGCTCAGAAGTTTGTGTACATAAATACAGAGAGGCATATGCTTTCTGAAAATAGCTAATAAACTGATGCTAGCTAAAAATGCCAATACCTATCTCCCAATATTTTTCCCATTGTTTAAACTTCACGATATGATAATGGTTATTCAATAGCCTTTTATAAATAATTGCACTGAAGCCTTTACAATACTCCATGTCTTGGAACTTTTTGATGCAAGGACAAGCTCCACTTGCAGGAACAGAAGAAAGAATTGATGAAACTATTACATATATGAAGCATTTTTAGTAAAGAATATAATTTGTGATTCAATCTATGCCAAAAAATTTTAAAAAAAAGGATTGTAGGTATTTTTTCCCTTTTCCTGAAGAACCTTGTACATTTTTGATTTCTGACGATAACCAGAGTCTTTTTGATTTTCTATTACTACTTCATGGTTCCACATCTTAATTTGATAAACATATGCTCCTCTGATCAAATCAGCAGATGTTTTTTCTCTTGATCTCAGCCTGCAAATTTCTCAGCAGTGTCAGAAGAGTTATATAGCAGAAGCACTAACTAAACATGTAACAGAAAAAACAGCATCAGACAAATTCCTAGGTTATTTTTATTATCTTTTCATAGCTGTCATTATTCTGATAAAAAATTACAAATGTGGATTCAAAATTTGAAATTTTGTTTGTTCCCAGCATCAGTATGTCAGAATTAATCTTTGGAACATGATCTTGTTTATTATCTTGGGCACTTTAAAAAGAAAAACCCAGTAGCATTTCATAAGAAGTGACTACCCAGAGCCAGGCTCTGCACACTCCTTGGGGGTATTCCTTTTTACACCATTTCTGACCTTGTATACTAGGCCTGTCACATCTTTCTTATCCCTATCAATACTATAAAGTATGTATTTAACATTTCACCCCTCTTTCCCTTCACCCTGTTTTATTCCCTTTGAGCTAACAATTTGTATGTAGCTGTAGTAGCTGGTGAAAGCAGGTCACTGCATTATTTAGTTTTATTTGCTTTGTCTGAGTGCTTGAGAGAATACTGATGTACATGGTTGTCTTATTCACAGTACTAATTTGTAAGTTATATCTCTTCGTGTATGTATTTTACAGTTGGTGACTATGTCCTTGGGGCTTTTTAAGTAATATTGGTTTCCAAAATGCTATTTGGTTTTTTTTAGGTAAAACACAAGCAAGTCTAAAATACGGTGCCATTACATACTTGTAAAAGAAGAAAAGGATGATCATATAACACCTTCAAACATCTTCACTTTTGTCTTGAGACACTGATTTGCAGTAAGATACATCTTACCTGAGGATACACTTACAGTGATGATTTGATATTATTTCTTTGCATTTTGGACCATCTGTACTGATGGCCCTATGCTACAAATTCTCACTTCAGGAAAGCCATATTTACTTCTAATTCTAGAATTACTCTTGTCCCAGTGTCTTTGTTTAACTCCATACGGGGACTAAGCCCCAAACAGCAACTCACTCACTCCTCCCCAGTGGGATGGGGGAGAGAATCAGAAGACTAAAAGTGAGAAAACTCATGGGCTGAGAGAAAGACATTTTAATATGTAAAGCAAAAGCCATATGCACAAGCAAAGCAAAACTAGGAATTCATTCACGGCTCCCTATTGGCAGGGAGGTGTTCAGCCATCTCCAGGAAAGCAGGGCTTCATCACATGTAATGGTTACTTGGGAAGGCAAATGTCTTAACTGAGCATCACACCCCCTTCCTCTTCCCCCAGCTTTATATGCTGATTATATTGTCATATGGTCTGGAATACCCCTTTGGTCAGTTGGGGTCAGCTGTCCCAGCTGTGTCCCCTCCCAGATTCTTCTGCACCCCCAGCCTGCTCACTGGTGGGATAGTGTGAAAAGCAGAAAAGGCCTTCACCATAAAACATCAACACTCTTTAGCGTTATCAACACTGTTTCCAGCAAAAATCCAAAACACTATCTACCATGAAGAAAATTAACTTTATCCCAGCTAAAACCAGAACAGCCCAAGACTATGAGGAATATACTACTGGCAATATGTTTTATGTTTGTGTCTATGATTTTCTGGAAGATTGGATTGTTCAGATGCCAGAAGGAATGCCATGTCCCTTCTCTCACATATAACATAACCTGCTAGGTACACTTGAACATGTGATATTGTTCTGTCAGGGCCCTTCTAATCACTTCTAAGGTTCTACATACAGATCTCTTTGCTTTAAAATGTGCATGGCCGATGGCAAGGGTAACTTCAAAAATAGCATGTATCATAATGCTTGAATTTATGCCAAAGTCCTAAGACTTGTTTATCATAAAAAATAAGTTTATTTGAATATAAGCAAAATATCACCTCAAATACATTTGACTTTCTTTAAGAGGGAGGGAGGGANTAAACAATGTTCCTTAGAATCAGGTAGAAATAATATTTTCTAAAAGTAGAGACACCTTATTCATCTAATTCACCAGAAACTGTTTCCTTCACTCCCACTTGAATGTCTCTAGCACAGTACAGGCTGGTTTTATGTTAGCCTTTTCCTGGTCATTTAACTGCTAAATTAGCCATATCTGCAAAGAAAAACAAGCTAGCCCTCCAATGAGCATATATCTCTCTTCTAACTCTGTTGTTGGCTTGGTTTTGTGGTTTTGGAGGTTGGGGTTTTTTTTGNAGTGTGAAAAGCAGAAAAGGCCTTCACCATAAAACATCAACACTCTTTAGCGTTATCAACACTGTTTCCAGCANATTGTGGGGTCTTTGTCGTTTTTGTGTTGGTTTCTTAAAAAAAAACCAACCAAACAACCAAACAAGAAAAACAAACAAACAAACCCACAAGCAGCTATTATTGAGACAAAAATATATGAAGCTGATATTACTTGGTCATTAAAAACCTAGCAGATGGTAAGTAACTATGTCAAATAAATGATACTAACTTAAGGCATTAGCTTGTCAGCAAAAAAAAAAAAATGGCAAAGACTCTATTTTAGAATCAGAACATGTCCTTCCAATTTTGATGTACATTTGACATTTTTCATTGGTTGGGAATTGAAGGCATCCAGCACTGACTGAGGAAGAACAATTGTGCATGCCAACAGATAAATTCATATATCTTTCCTAAACTTCTAGCAGTTCAAGTTTCAAGAAAAAACTCTTCTACTGGGTGACTATGTTATTTAATTGGATGTTGTGGTAGGCTAAGATGAGAACATTTGAGACAAAGAAAAGTCTGAAAATCTTCATGAAAAATCACATTTTTTTCCTGCACCTCGAGGCACCTAGCAAAATAGAGCTCTGATCAATAATTAAGGATCTAGGAGTAGATTTGGCAGAACTAATAAACAGCATCCATGTGAAAGGTGCTGCTTAAGATATTGTTCTTCTTGGAGTCATTAATGGCCACACACTTTCCTCCTCATTCATGAGATGCACATCAATAATCAGCCCACTCATGAAAAGAAACAGCAAAGCCCAATATACAGTTAAATACACAATATCTCTTCTATCACAAAAGACTGCACTTTGCTAGGGGGAGAAACCATCAGCAAGCTCAGAAATGACAAATACAATTCAGTTTATTCACAGTGAGATGAGCAGTTCACTTTTGGCAGTTTCAGGTTATTGAACTGAAGAAATTGGACACAGTTTCAAAGTTAAGAAATTCTCTTTGATAGGGGATTAATTTGACAATCAAAATAAGCATAATAAAAAAAATAAACACAAAAATTTGCGTAGGGTCGTCAAAACTTTTATGCTACTTATAACACTGTAAGTCAAAGGTCAGAACTTGCAGTCCACTGGAATTTAGATACATGACAAAGATTTAAAGTGAGTAACAATGAAAGATAGTTGGAGTTGGAAGACTTGGTCATCATGATATTAATTTCTTTGACAAATATAATGTTTCGTATAAATTCAGTGCCATGGTCGAGCATTAATTACTTTTATAATAAATGTTGAGGAATTCCCAGACCATGTGTGGCAGAAATAAATTTGGTTAGAATGAATACTTCATCTCATAATCACTGGTAATTAAGAGGACATCTATTTTAGTTCACAGAGGTTATACATGTTTAATACCCCAAATGTAAATAAAGCCAAATAAGAAATTTAATCCATTTTTTAATTTCCTGAGTGTCTTGAAAGATCACAATACATGCTTTTTTAGGGGTAGAAATTGAAGCTTTTTTATTTTATAATAAAATAATTGAAGCTTTTTTATTTTATATCTTGTTATGAGTATTTCAGCTCTCCAATGACTTGACTATAATGTAATTAATACTAAGTAAAATAGATCCCTCTAGCACTTTACTTATTAGCTGCAGATTGAAAATAAGATCAAAAGGATGATGCTGGATGACACACTAAATAGTATAACCTTGATTCTAGTAAGTGTCATTATATATTCACCACTGGCATCTATATCTGATAACAAAACTGACTTTTATTCCTTACTCATTTTTGTTATTACACGTGTCTTCATCTTCTGACTTTCATTCACCCTACAGCTTGACCTGTGCTCAACAGCTGATTTACCTGCATCCTATTAACTGGCAACTCAGTTCACCTCTTCTGAGGACTGAGACTGAAGTACTAATGACAAGAAGAGCTACTCATCCATGCATCTATTTCTACATTACAAGAAAAATAACAAGATAAGAAAGCCAAAGGCAAACACACATAGATGAAATTATAGACTCCTGATTTGAGGAACCTTACCTGAGGGCAAAAGAGTGATAATAATGTGTTTTGTTCCTGTAAAGATCTTTAAAGAGGTTAAATAATTTTGTATACAATAATGTCAAATTCTACCCAGTACTGTAAATCAATAGGAGTGCACCTTACAGACTGGGTGAGGGCTAGGACATGTTGTAGGGTGCTGGAAAAATAGTCTTTGTCTTGTACAAGATTTATCATGGGATTTTTAGGAGAGTAATCAAAGGTGGGAGAAGGAAGGGATCAAGGCAAGCAAATATGGGAAAATGAAGGGAAAAATGGCATAAGAGATGCTTGCATAGGAACAGGCTGATGGTTCCTGTGCTTGTCTGTCATGCCCTGCAGCTGGGAGGTGCAATCTGTCCTGTCTTGAACTCTATTTTCTTGGGTGAGGGGCTCTGTATTCTGCATGCATGCAGGTGTGGGGCTCAAGTGCCATCAAATGTGCTGGGACCAGGGGTCATAGGGACCTCTCTGTCTTGGTGCCAGTGACTGGAGTGACTGGAGCATGGGAACATTATGGGTGTGTAGGTCAGTAGGAGATCACTGGGAACTATCAAGCTAGATGAGGTGGCAAGTAGGATTTGGCACTCTTTGATATATTCACAACAGAATACTGACAACAGATAGTTCACAACAGAAGATTGACACTGATGAAAGAATTATAGTGAGTAATTCGTTATAATTCCCTCTCACTACAAAAAGCATGAAAGAGTGACTAATTCGCCATAATTTAATCTTGCAACATTCAAAGATCATTTGGTGCCAAATTTTACTATAAACTGCAGAGAAAGAAACATCTTAATAATAAGTGAAACTCTATATCTGTATGTGTGTGCACATCTTAATTTAGAAACTTTGTTGAATCTTTACCTAAATCATTGTGCTTGATTATAACAAGTTGTTGATTATTGAGTAATAAAGCATTTCTAGAAAATCATATAATCTAATAATTTAATATATTTTTTTTATGATAGTGTTAATTAACCTCAAACTACTGCTATTCCAGAGTTACAGAAGTATTTCTGCAACACAATCCTGACTCAATCTATCTCCCCTATCTCTGCATAAATTATTTCTCCTGATCCACTTTTACATCACTTCAACCTGATTCCAACCTTTTTGAGTTTCTTCCACACAGTAGAATCGTACATGTTTTTTCTAGCTGGAAGAGACTTTTAAATTCATCAAATCCAACTGTTAACCCAGCACTGCCAGGTCACTACTATAACATGTCCCTAAATACCGTATCAATCCATCTTTTCAATATCTCCAGGAAGTGAAACTTTGCCATTGCACTCTGTTAAGTCACACTTTTAGAAATATATATTAAAATAAATATCTTTGATGGTGCCTTTTTAAGCTATCTTAGTTCTCCACTCCCTTTGAGATAAATTGGAGTAGTCCTCAAGATCCTAAATCAGCATTTCACAACAAGTGATTTAAAAGACTTAAGTGATTTAAGTGAATGAAACTACTCCTTCATGACTGGGAAGCATAAAGTGTCTTCCTTAAATCCCATGTTTCATCTGTTGGTCCATGTGAATGTCTCACATACACCAGGATATCTCTTAGCATACCTAAAAATGTCATTACATACTTTCTGTTTAGGCACCTGAATTACTCTCATGTGGTCTCAAATCATTTAAGACAGGGAATGAATGACAACTGATACTGAACAAAGCCTTTGGAAAGTTTCTGGAGCTTAGCCCCAACTGGGTTCTCAGCTAAACCTCTATGCATTAGGAAATATGCCAGGGAAATCACCAAAATTATGTCAAGAAGACCAAGATCATACCTTGGAATTATAAAAAAAAATATGTTCATAACATTTTCTTTCATGGCTTACATGGGTTACTTCATTTTTTGTGTTCCTGACTGTAAGCACATTTCTCTGAGTCCCTGATATCCCTTTTTGTTGCAAAAGTTTTCAAACAAGTAACTGTTCTCCTTCTCTCTTTCTCTCCAGAAGTACGTCTACATATATTTTCCAAGGCTGTTATCTGCATCTCTGCTGTTAATCTTTTTTTTTTTTCTATTGAACTTGCTCTCTTTCAAAAAAGTAGCCTCTGCAGGATATTACACAATAAAAGAAAAAAAGAAAACGTATCACATATAGTCACCTACCAGCAGGAAAAGTGTGCGTGTCATCAGCTCACTGAATGCTCTTTACCAGGAAATTTTGTACTATTAGATGACATCAGTGTCAACAATTCATAACTTGTATGGACGTGGTCAGGTGAACATAAATATTTTTTCACAGCCCTCCAGTACATGATCAAAGGCATCACCCTAGATGTAGACTGAAAGACTGAGTTATGCATGCATGCTTATTCTTGCTGTAGTGCCAAGATGGGGGTTAAAAAATATAAGATACAAGTATTGTGGGTTTTTTTTCTATTATTATTATTGCTACTATTATACCTACTGTAATATTCCTTTAAAGTATCCAAGAAAAGGCAAGACTCAGTTTTATAGCAGTCTACATGCAAATAAGACCCAAGTGCCCAAACCTTATCCTTGAATAAAGTAAAAGAATGTATGAAAATGTATGAAAAAGAAAGGATTATTATTTATATTCTGTAGGCAGCAGCAAAGAATCTCAGAGTTTAAGCATGTGAAAAAAAATGTGAAAAATAAATGGGCAATATATGTGAAAGAATATATGTGAAGAAATATATGGCATGGTTGGGAAACAAACACAGCTACACCAATCTTGCATAGATTAGGATGAGACAAACCTCATATCCATTACAACAGCCAAAAGTGCAAATATTTTGTTTTGGTTTATTTTATTTATTTTATTTTCCTGAATCTCTCAGCAGGAACCTGGACATTAAAGTTATTCCCAACTGGTCTAATAACCAAGTGTTTCTTCCCTGAAGTGTAAACACAAAGGAGCTCCCTCCTTTTTTCTATTTTTTTTGCCCGAGTCTATGAACTGTGATGAAGCACAATGAAAAGGAATTTGTGTTTTTCAAATGAGGCAGATTGACATGAACAACATGTCCACCCAAGTCCACACAGATAAAATCATGGATATGTTCATATATTAATTTCATTAGAAACTACTTGATAGCAAAATTCTTAACAATTTTTAGCAATACAAAGTGCCTGGAAAAACTGAATGTTGAGCAAAAAATAAGATAAACAAAAGACATCTTCATATATCAGTTAAGTCAATGAAAATACAGTATTTGTCCTAGTCCCAACTGAAAGTTGTAGTTGATCTTCTGTCAATGTCAACACAGTGACAATTTTGCCTGAGGCTGGCACTGCACTGCTATCCAAACCTTATTTTGTCATCCCTATCCCTTTTCATTCCTGAGGTGTCACATATGAATTAACACTCCCTAAACCTTTTGTGAAATAATTTGGTGCTATTTATTGAGTGATATAGTTGGTCATTACTGTGAAGTTGTGAATTGTGATTGTCTGGAACTGAATCATCATTTGTTTACCTGTTCTGTTTTTAATTCTACTGATACATGTCTTGTTTGTTATTTTGATTATCTGTCCTAATGATTACAATAAAATTTATCACTGTTTTGTTAAGACATGCTAAAGAGTCTTGTGAGTTTGTTTGCTTCTTTCTAAATGTTATAGCAAACCTGGATGGGCCAGATTTGCACCATCAACCTTAATTCTCTTGAAATCAATGAACCTGTGTTCATATATGCCAACTAGGAATTAGAAAACCACTTTTTCTAACAGCAGAGATTTGAGATCGACAACATCAACTGAAGCAGACATTTTATTCATGTTAAATAGGTCTTTTGTATTAAAAACATATATTTGAAAATCATATTAAAAGTAGGAATGTATTTTAGCTTTACCATACAGCTTCTTTAATCAACAACAGGTGGGGTTCCCTATTGGATATGAGTCTACCACATAAAGGTAGTTTAAAAAAGAAAATGTGGTGCACTGGTGTGAACAAATATATTTCAAAAATAAGTTTATGTGTGCCTTTTAAAGTAACCACCTTAATCTACACAAAAAGCTTAGATTTTTTTTTTTTTCCCAGTGGATTTTAAGCAAATTATTTGAGGGGAAAAATTGCTTATCTTGAAAAGAAGTGCACAAAGCTAGATAGAAACGGGTGACAAATGCTTTTACTGGAGGGGAAACTGGTTTAGGGACATCTTGACCCTTGAACCAAACACATGCTAAGTGGTTTCAAGTCAGTCATTGTAATCAAGAGAGTATAGAGTCAAAAAGGAAAAGAAGGAAATTATATGGTGAGAAAAGTGTCCCAAAAGCACTTGAAAATGATGTAAATTAATGCTGAAAGCTTCAGTAATAACCCAGGCCAACATGTCCTTCCAGTCAGCTACTCAGAAGAGAGGGGAAGTTTTTGCACCGCCAGGCTTTTTTAAATGTCACATTTGATAATAATAAGGAGGTGCATGATTTACTGAAAATACATAAATTACACCTCATCTGTGTAGAGGGATATGGATTTGTTCTGAATTGCATCCTGCAAGGACCGTATCAGTGTAAATTGTGCAAAATGCTTAAATTAAATACAGATGTCAGCCTAGTCTTTAGAGACCCTAAGGGCTTCAGAAGACATCCTGAACAGTTTTAATCATCTTTAACTCTTAAGTATGAGCAAATCAAGGAGGGGGAAAGCAACATTTGCCCCCTGGCATCTGTCTAGATATCACAACACAGTGACAGGCAAAGGTATCTGTGTGACTTGTGAACTAGCTCAGCCAGAAAGAGCAATAGGATATTGGTGTTTTACCTTAGCCAGATAAATTAGGAGACTTCAAAAGTGTTTTGGGACATGGGATTATTTAGTTCAGCTAAACTGCCTCTGGGAATCCAACTAGTAAAACAGGACAATTTGGTTTTGAACTAACAATAGTTCTCAGTGCTTCAAGGATCTCATATTATGTTCAGGGTCCCAAATGTACATTCACAACCAAACTGTACATTACGCTGTCTCAACCCTTCTTCTAGTTCAAGTGTATTGCTTATGTCTAATACCTACAGCATATTAGGTGCAAACAGCTGCAGAGTGAAATAAATATTATTTTTTCCTGAATATATATCAAAAATAATAACATTTAAGTAAAGCTACACAATTTACAGGAAGAAAATCATTAATATAGTAAACAACTCTAAATATTTTCTCTTACCATAGCCTCAATTAAAAAACAAACAAAAAAAATCAATGGTTCTTACACTCTAACATGAAACATAAGGCAATGTGAAAACACATCTCTGCAATATAAATGGAAAATCTGCAATATCAAAGTCTTATCTTTTATCATCAATAACATAATTCATAAAAAGCTAATGAGAATAAACATGTTCTAAAATGAAAGTAGGAATTGAATTCGTCTTTCCCTGATTCAACATCAGAAACCAGTAGTGTTAGAGCTCTTCATTTTCTTTATAAATGGAAACAAAAAGGATATAAGAGAAAATCAAGTTTTTAAAGTATTTATTTTTCTTTTTCTCCTGGAACAGATGGACGTGAGCCTGGCCTTGAGGAGCCTCTCTCAAGGAAGCACTATTGCCCAGGCTGGCCACTACTAAACCAGAGCTGGTGACCTCAGCAAACACCAAGGAGTGTTGATGCTGTTCTATACGAGCAGAGAAAGCACAAAAATCAAGAGATGTACCGGTTGTCAGTGGCTGACGCCAGGAGGAAGAGCAACCAGAGAGGCTACTACAAAATTAGTTCTAAAAAAAATC
Organism: Chloroceryle aenea; assembly: GCA_013399075.1. NCBI lineage: Eukaryota > Metazoa > Chordata > Aves > Coraciiformes > Cerylidae > Chloroceryle > Chloroceryle aenea. The sequence continues at coordinate 663,301 of VWZY01010819.1, forward strand.
TCAAAATGTCAAAAAAAAAAAAAAAAAAAAAAAAAAAAAAAAACCAACAAAANNAAAAAAAAAAAAAAGCTTCACTTATGGATAGCAACTTAATATGCTTAAGAGTTAGACTTTTCTGATCCTGATCAAGAAACTCAGAGTGGACTGAAATGCTAGCAGGGGGAAGTTACAGAATGAAAAAGTGTTTAAAAAAAAAAAAAATTAGTGTCAATCCCAAGCAAAAGGACAAAATTTGTGCTCTTGTGAATTGAGCCCTGGAGGAAGGGTCAGATTCCTTTTATATTCTGCACAAGGAAGGGGTAGCACAGGTTTGTATTAAAACCAGGAGGTCAACATTCTACAGCTAAAGTTCATTGGTATCCAGTTACTTCAATACAGTAAGAGGACCCTGCCCTATATATTATTGTTACATCAATATAGGGAATGATCATTTCCATTTTGGAACAAGAGAGTAGAAACAGTGAATTTAAGCACCTAATTTCACACCAATAACCTTATTCAGACCGATAGTCTCTTAATGACAGGAGTAATGTCTTAATCACTTCCTTCACTGGCATTTCTCCGTATGCTGCATTTTACAACTGTAATGAATTGCCTTGACTTATGGGTCATCATTTAACTATCCATCATTTAAAATTTTTACCTCACAAAGGCTGCCAGAGACAAACATTCTATGAATCATTACTTTCTTTGAAAATCACTCCAAACATTACTATTATTTTTAGCTGTGTTAGTCGTATTAATAATAATTAGTAATGTCCATTAGACCAGACATTTGTAGTGCTATGACTCGTCTCACTAAAAAAAATATGTCTTTTAGAGAGCAAGTGTTGTAAGTTAATTATCAGGTGGTCTTAATGACACCCATTTATGCTGAGGCTATAATGGACCATAAAGTGAAGTTCCCTACAATGCTAAATCTTCCATCTAAAATGTTAGACTTACATAAGCATTGTATTTCCAAAATAAGTTTGACAGTAAAAATAAGTGCCTCACAAGCAATATGCATATAAATGTGTTTCTTGCTTTCTCTAAACCTATAGAAACTTATCATTCATTATAACCAAATCAGTAATGTGTAACAAAGACCACAAATTAGTTAAATTATAAGAGATATTATAAAATAATTTTCTCCTGAGACATGGGTATTGAGCACTGAACAGCAATCTAAATACACAGAGGTATTAGAATGTAATTGTCCTATGGAATAGGACTTGTTTTTTTAATATGATTTCCTCTGTCCTGATAAGTTCCAATTTTGTATTGCAGCAAGCAAACTACTCCTTTAAACACCATCAATAAAACTTCCAGCTGACCTTTTCACACCTTCTATAAGGAAGCTAAATGTTACTCGCTTTTCACATTCAATAAAAACTATTACTGTGTTCTAGTTCAATGCATATCTGTGTCATCATGAGGGAAAGTCACTTTGCACTACGTGTTAATCTTTCCTTTAAAGTTCATCTCCAAGCTTTCGGGTTGCTAAATGTGTCGCCTTGGTTTATTCATGAGCCCCACGTGGTGCGTGACAAAGTAACCTGGAGTTCATCTGAAGGTCTTCAGATGTTTGGGCCTTCAGATCTATCTGTAATAGGTTTTCTACTTTAAAAAAAATTGAACAACAAACCAACAAACAAACAAACAAAAAACAAAAGCAGAGAGAGGATATTCTGCATTTAGCCTAATGTCAGACAAAATGGTATTGATTTTCAGAAAAATTGATGGTTATTCTATCCATAACTTCTGGACGCAACTTATGCAAAGTGATACAGTAACACTGTCTTCAGTAAAGCTATATTTCCCAGATAAGAATAAGCAGTCACTTCTGATGTGCCTCTGAATAATGATCCTGGACAACATTTTCAGTGTCTGGAGCCAAGATACAAAGTTTGAAACTTCCTTAGATAATCACAGAATCACAGAATGGTTTGGGTTGGAAGGGACCTCTCAAGGTCATCTAGTCCAACCCCAAATCCCACCAACTGGGTCTTCCTCATCAGATTTTCCTTAGGTGAGACCCTCTATTAGCCTCCTAGGATCTTAATAAGTAACATATTACATCTTTCTAAGCAGAATACTCATGAATATAAGAACACTGTTGCATTTCTTTTTTTTTGTTTGGTTGGGTTTTGGTTTGGTTTTTTTTTTTAATGAAATAAAGTATAGCAAAGTATGGCTGAAGGCACATTTAAAAGCTAAATCATAGAATCATAAAATCATAGAATCATAAAACCATAGAATGGTTTGGTTTGGAAGGTTGCTTTAAAGATTGTCGAACCAAACCCCCTTGCTGTGGGCAGGGACAACTTCAACTAGATCAGGTTGTTCAGATCCCTATCCAATCTGACTGAAGACTTCCATCCACAACTTGTCTGGGCAACCAGTTCCAGTGTCTCACAGTCCTTATCATAAAAAATATTTTTTTTGTTATATCTACCTTATTTCTTTTAAAAACTGTTGACCTTCATCCTGCCACTATAGGCTTTAGTAAAAACTCCATAGCTAAATGCTCTTTATATATTGAAAGGACACAGTAAAGACTTCCTGGATCCTCATAGGGACAAAGTAAACAAAACTTTTACACTGACTGGAGCCAAGATTCTTCTCATATGAACCATTAAACTGTAGATATCTACTTTTCTCCTAGTTGCCTTATACAGCCTTTCTGCCAATGAAAATAAAAAGGTGTCTTTAGACATTTTTGGCTAAGATAAAATGTACTCTAGAAGTGCCTATATCCTACAGGATCTATAAGAGAAACCATTACAACTAGATCCAACCCTGGAATCTCTTCCTTTTCATCCTTTAGTCCTTGAAAGAAGATTTCAGAAAAGTTAGAAACTATGGAACAGGCCGTTCTTCACTGGAACTGTCAGAATCCTCCTCCTGCTTTATAGAAGGAAGTCTTTCAGAGCCATTTGCTCCAAGTTTGCTATAAGGAGGCCTTTGACAATTTTTGTACAACTACAGTGTTGCTCAAAATGTATTCTGCTTTATAATCACTAATGTAAGCATTGAGAATTCATATTTCAGGTTCTTAAGACTTTAGCAGTGTGAAGACATCCTCACATATTTTCCAAAAATACCATCCTAATGTCATTCTTTGCAGCATTTGGAAATTCTATGATACATAACATACAATAACATATATAACAAAGACCTAATGATTTTTTAGACATAAAACCAGATAGTTAATGTCTCATGTATTGTCATTTCAGTTGTTTAATTTCAGTGATCTTAAATACTCTGATATATTCTGATAGTTGTAAAAGAGAGTGCTTCCAAGAAGTGTAAACCAACATAAGTCTTGCAAAATATCTAAAACTATATGAATGCATATAAAAAAAAAAAAAAGAAAAGCTTTCCAAACATTTTTGGTATCTCTGTTAGCACTATGAATCAATAACAGATTTTCCAATAGTTTCTTTCACCTGTGATAATAAATTTAAATTTAATTATGCTTATTACTGGACTTGAACCTGAGTTGCAAAGGATGCTCTGCTTCAGTGGGCTTTGTGCAACTTCATCTCCATGTCATTAAGATCCTTCCTGGAATCAAACTTTACCTTCTCCCAGGAAGCTCAAAGCTGGCAGTGTGAGCCACTGGGTCACAAGACACTGGATCCAGCCTATATTTGGAGAAGGCAACTGAGGCTTTGTGTATTTCTAGAGAACGTTGGTGAAACACGAGATCAGTAAGGAGAGGCATAAAAACTTCAGTATATATGGGTGTGGATGGAAGATTTATATTTCAAATAGCTAATCAGTTCTTTATATTTTTCTCATTTACATTCTTGATTCTCATTGGAAGCAAAAGTAAATAAACATCTTTTTTTTCTGTCACTGTTCAGAAATGTCAATGTTTCTTTCTGCGGAGACTACCTGTGCCCAAAGATAGAAGGCATGCCCCTTAGGAAAAGTCATTTAAAGAAAAGGGAGAAAGGCAGGATCAGAAAATATATCTACAGTTCTTTAGTGTGTGTAACTGCCTTCTGGTACAAAACAAAACTCTAAGCATATCACATCTGAGAGAAACACTCTCCCTTTGGTTCATACAAAGCTACAGAAGAGCAGAACCTGTACTCAGCTTTCTCCTTTTCTTATGAACCTGAAAAATTGCTTATTAGCAGGTAGCCTCAAATATATATTGACAATATCCAAATGCAAATATCAGAGCTCTGTAAAATGCCCTATGTGTAGGAAATATTTTTTCTAGTTTACTACAAAATGTGATGAATAAACCTAACTACTCAAAATTAGTGTTCAGATAAATTATTAGAAATATGACCACTTATGAGATGTATAATGAAAGGTTTTTTATTCTTGTTGTTGTTGTTTGTTTTTGTTTTTCACAAAAGTCTACTATCTGATAACTTACGAAGTAGTAGCCATAATTACCCTATAATCATGTTTTCACCAACACCACCATTAGTCAGCTAGTAAAATGCCAGACAAAGCTAAGAGGAATCTTTCAATTATTTCAAGGAGTGTTCAGTCAGAATATTATGAATGTCAGCAAAACCATTATGTAAGACTAAAATTTACTTCTGTGGTTTTAGCAGCCTGTGCAGTATAGAAGGGAAGTTCTCACTTCATGTTATACAGCATTATATAAATGCTATATAATGTTTCTCCCCAGCAGGATAAGTCAGCCTAAGTGAAGCTGACAACTTAAAATGAGACATCTCAATGCAAAATTTCATCAAAGTGCCCTGAAAATTTCAATTTCAAGTTAAAATATCAATGCTAAATCTGGATGGGATTTTCAAAAACCCTATCTGGTCTTAATGGAGACATTTTGGAAAATCCTTGTGGATTTACTTCTCCCTGTGGCTCAAATGTTCATCCTTTTCCTTTCCTCCATTCTTCACCTCACTTTAAAAAAGGCTGATTTAAAATCCTGAGTGGTCAGTATCTTTCATTTCCCATCCTCTTTACCTCCCCTAGTTTAAATCAAAATAACCCTTGATTAATGTCTTATAAAGAATACATCAGCCTCTGTTTTTCCATGGCATTAGTCAGAGTGGTTGCAGTGAGCATATGCCAGCTTTTCAGGGTCAACTCCATCTTCTTGTACCACAATGAGATAGGCACTGTGGCAATACCATGTTTCAGCCTTTCTGCCCTGCCCTAGTACCAGTTTAACTGTTTCAGTCACAGAGGGAAAGAATCTGCTTTAACTTCAGAATTATCCAGAAAACACAGATTTAAACAACAAATCCATGTACTGTGAGTCCTCAGAAGTAGTTCTAAGCAACAGAACAAACAGTTTCTGGAGAGCACCACAGAAAAAAAGAAAGTCTTAATGTACAGTAAACATTAATAATATTACAAATACTTAACAATTATCAAATCAATCAATGATGTGTAAAGTATATCACACACAGAGAGATTCATTCAGACATCTGAAAGGTAGGTTTCTCTGCCTCAGATGGTCATCAGATGCTCTTTTTATCACTAATGGGGAAAACCAGTTCTTCTGGTGTGTAATCTGGCTAACTTCTTCAGATATACTCTAGAACAACAGGATACATATCACAGGACTGCTGTTTCTCAGTTGATAAAAAGGTACATGGAGATGCAAGCATTTGGTTAACTTAAATGTTCGGATGTTGAGAAGAAGGAAAACTCCTCCATTCCGTTTCAAAAACACCACAGTCCCAAAAGAATAGCTTAGGACATTAACATGACCTCACTCTAATCTGTCAATTCAACAAAAGTAATCGAAAAATATATTGTATCATGAAAGATGCATACACTAAGACATGGGACTCAGTTCACACACAGGCCTTGTTCATGTAGCAGCCTTCATCTGAATCTACATGGCTGTCCTTAACTTCTATATTTACAGCTTTCTTCCCCTAGCATTGATTAGATCATCTCACAGATGCAGAATACAAAGTTTTCACTTCCTTTCATTGAGCCTCAAAAAGAAAAACAATGAAGAATGAAGCCCATGGGTTACAAGTGCAACACTTGTAAGTATATTTTTGGTCACTTATTATCATAGCAGTTATAAATGCACAGCTGAATATGAACAAAAGATTGCAAATGTTGCAATGTTTTGTATATATCCCCACACATTTATACCATAGTAAGATTGTGTTAAGATTTTCCTCATCAGCGGCAAACTTTTGCTTATCTGCTGGGCATCTCCTGGGAGCAAATGAAAAGCAAAACAAAACCAGGTGAACATCTGGTTGTGAACATCATCTCAAGTTTACTGCAAATCTTCACACATCTGGAGTGTATTCAGTTGGGAGCATCATCTCAGTTCAGAGTGTAACATTTTAATAAGAATTTGACTTCCTTTGTAGCATTAACACTTTGTCAACAGGCATCAGACTTATCAAAGGAATATTTATAATGTTTTCAGGGTTTCCCTTTAATGTCCTGTAGCTCCACTTGACAGTGTGGTAAAATGTAATGTAAAGAACTGCTAAAGTAATTTCCCCATCAACTGAATAATTACATCCTTTTTTTCCACAGTCTCACTCCCACTCATTCAGGACAGTTGGAAAAATAGCTATACTCCAGAAACAGTGGATAGGGAAAAAACTCGAAGTGTCATTCATCATGCTAACTTCACATTATTCCAAGTGGCTTAGAGGACAAAAGCAGCAATTTCTTTCCCAATGGGAAAGAAATCTAGTAATCAGTGTCATTTTTTAAGCAATAGAAATGCCCATTATTAGAGTACGAGATCATTATCCACATTTTCAAGCCAAAGTACTGTCACCTCTGAACAGCACAATGCAGGACAGAACATGGAAATACAGATGTTTGCCATCTTTGTAAAATACTTTGGTATCCCAGGACAAATAGCAACTACAGAGTATTTATTGCTACTGTTATTTGTGTTAGTTTAGTTCCAAGCCTGCAAGACTATTCTCAAGACTGAATTAAATGATCAGCATGGAGGGCACTAGGCCTTTGTTTTAGATGGACATCTGCTGGCAGTTGAACTGATCAACTTTTTTTTCTCCTTCTGTTGATCAAAAGTATGAACGTGTCCACGAATTGTCTGGACAAATGTGGAGGAAAATATGTGGCTCAGCCCAGGGTAGACTATGGAGGCTGAAGAACTGGCAGGGTAGTCTGGAGGAGAACAGAGGGCTTGGGCTGGCTTCAACCCACATACTACCTTGCAGTGACTGGGGACACCCAACATTGCAACTGTGAGTACATAACAGAGACTGGTAATGGGAATCACATTGGTATTGTGATCAAACTGTGTTTGCAATTGCTGTATTTACTTTGCTATGTGTAACTGACATTTGTGTTATATTATGCAACATATTTTGTATCACTCTGTTAAATCAGAAATCCTGTATAACATCAATTATCTTTAAATAAGCAAATTTGCTATTAAACATTACACTCTCCATGTGGACGATATCTAAAAGAATTTAATCACAATGTACTGGATTCTGACAAGCCATAAGTGTCAGTCCTTCACTTCAAGTATATTGCAATAATTCAAATAGCTTAAATATAATCCACAAAATATATAGTGAGTGCTCAGAATATTTCACAATAATTCTTGTCTGAGTATTAAAATAACTGTGATTGTCTCCATATTTGACCACTTACCTAAAGACAGCAATGCTTAGAAGGGAAAGGGATCCAGTACTGTAGGACCCACAAGACATGTCATGTGCCTCAGCACCTACACCGAGACCCTTATTTTGTAAACAACGGCAGAATGCTGTCAAGTAATGTGACAACATGCAGTACTTTCTCTTCATCAAAATCATTTATCCAAAACATGTAAAAGGGCAGTTTTGTGCAACACCACTGACAATACTTTTGCCTAGCCTCTGGCTATCCACTACATACACAAACTCTCATTTTTGGTTGTAATCTGCCTGGAGCATCCAGGCAATCTCTGGTCTCTTGCAAGTGGCAAGGCTAAAACCGAGAGAGGAAATCATGAATGAAACATAGCTGAAAGTCAGCTATGTATATATTTGTCCCTGCTAATAGTTGCTGGAGGACACAGTTCAGAAGTTTCCAGGAACAGTCAAACAAGGGAAAAGCAGACGGCTTAGAACTTCTCAGGGCAGAGACCTCACCTTATAATATATAATTGCACAAATCCACATGATTTGTTTACAACAAATAAACATTGTCCAAGAGTTCTGCCATTTCTGACCATTACCTCTTCACAGAGAGCAGCAAGTTTCACTGCTGAAAATGTTTATAACCTCCTTGAAGACACCTGACCCTCCCTTTCATTTTCTACCAGTACTATTCAATTCAGTATTTTGCTTCTACAAATTGCAACTATTTTTTTCCAAGATGCCTTTGTGCTCAAGAGATTATAAAAAACAAGTATAAACATTCAATTATAATTCTGGACGAATAAGACTTTTTTCAGTATTTTGGCCCAAATGACCCTCCATTTCAATTATTTTCCAGGGAATGAACTGCTTCTTAGTGTTTCTTAAATGCCACTGATAAAACACTGCATCTGTTAGAACAGAGAATGTGTCCTGGTCTGAGTGAGAACAGAACTGATTCTGTTCAGTGGTTTTACTTTTCAGCTCAGTTCTAACTGACTGCACTGTCTGAAGTTAGCAGCCTGTTTCCACAGTGTCTGCTGCTATCAGATAGTTCCATGTTTAGAGTTCGTACCAAGGATTGGTGTGCAGACCAAGGCCAAAGCTGAATCCTCTGTACTGTGTTGGGGGGTGCAGAATGTAGAAGGGTGCATCTGCAGGGAGGAATGGCCAGGACAGGTGATCCTAAACTGACCAGTGAGGGATTCCATCCCATATACATCATATTCAGTATAAAGCTGAGGGGTCAGGAGGGTCTCGCCATTATCTTTGACATCTTGTCCAGCCTTGCCAGCTTTGCTCAGTTTGGCTGGAGTCCTCTTCTGGTTTCTTCCTCAGAGTATCTGAGGAGGACTATGTCTGTTTTGCGTTCAATCCTGATCTGTATGTCCCTGAATCCGGTAACAGAAGCCAGCTCCTGAACACAGCTCTGTCTGCTGCAGGGCCCAGTCTGGGACTCTACTGGTGCCTGCTCCACAGCATCAGTGGTGACAGTGATGCGATTGCCAACAGAGGGGTTGGGTTTGATACAGGTNGATTGCCAACAGAGGGGTTGGGTTTGATACAGGTTT
>VWZY01010820.1:0-22009 GCA_013399075.1 Chloroceryle aenea
CATGTCCGGTATGGCAGCACTCAAAGGAAAGTTTTATTATATCTTTCTTTTGAGTAACTATCAAATGATAGCTATGAAAATGCTAAATGTCTTAATGCATAATTACACATACAACAACAGACTGATACTCACCAAGAAGTAATAAAAATTCAGGCGAGAGCAACACTTTCTTACAGGCAGCAACATTAAATAATTATTTATACATAACAAACTAATCTGGAGAATAGAGCAAAGGAGAAAAAATAAACCTTTCCCAGTTTTTACACTTTGGAACATGCTGCCAGCTTTCTTTTAGATCTGATATTGTCTCATTCTTAAGTGTTCTGGGTTTGTCAGAAAACTGAGCTGCTGTACAGCCAACCCAGCTGAACTCCTTATTTTGTGATCCACTGCTAACACTGCATGTTGCCTCATGGAAAGTTTCACAGAAATTGTTACCAAGAAAGCTCAGAATTTAAAAGGTAAACCTGGGCCAAATGCTGCCTGTAAAGGAAGGCTGTAAATGTTACTGCATGTGTGATAAAAGTCCTAATAAATGGTTATTTCAGCCAATATAGATTGGGTTTTTTGAGACTCCAGTAGATGAACTCTTATCCATGACCACATCTTACCCAATTGACTTGTCAGGGAAAGAGATAGATGGGATTTCTGAGAACTTTTGATTCTCTCCATCAGAATTTTTCTGCCCTACTTTCCAGGCACCAGTACATGCCTGTTGTGATTCCACCAATATCCATGAAACAGAAACATCCAATGCAGCTGACATTTTGGCTCTTTCATTCAGTTTACAGAGCACATATCTTTACGATGAGGAATAAGTCAGCCTTTTTATAAGATACTATTTTTCCTGGCAGAAAAATGGAGACCAATTAACTATCAATGGCAAACATTTCCAAGACGATAATAATGTGTAAATCTCATTTTTATCCTGGTGTCTGATATGACTTGAAATATATATATTCTGTTTCTGTTAATGTAACCTTGGAACAAAGACAAGAGCAGCCACCATTCCAGACGTTCCAATATAGCAGAAGAGTTCAACCAACACTGCAATAAATGATGCTGCTGCCAGTTGACAAGTGGGTCCTGAGCTGGAGACAGAGCTGAGAAAGGGTTAAGCTCCTCTAGTTTACACCAAATAATGCTTTCCCCTAAAAGCTGATCAGGCTCTTAGAAAACACTGAATGTATAGAACTAATTAAAACACTGACTTCACTACAGAGCAGCTGATTATCTTGCAGAAAATATTATTTCTGTAACTAAATGTCCTGTATCCTCTGTTTATTCTCTGAAATTCTTTTTTTTTTTTTTTCTGTGAACATTTGCCTGTAAACAACTGTAAAGCTGGCACTGAAAATCAGTCTCAGTCTCAGAAATAATAAACTTCTAGCTGCTTTGTCTTTACCACAGCACACAGAAATTCAGAACTATCTGTAGTAGAAACAGACAAAAAGAAAACTGAAAACTAAAATGTTGCCCCAAGCCATTTAGTGGAATTAAGATAAAGTAAATCTGGTCTCACACATCTTTTCTGTGGTGAACATTTCCTCTCTTGCAAAAGACACTCTATTTGTGCTTCTCAGATTGGGAAACAGGCAGGAGGAATCCAGTGTTTTTCCGAGCCAGTGTCATCATCATTACATTCACAATCCAAAATATACTGAATATTCTTCTTAACAGTCGGCATTTTGCTGGCTTCCCTTTCACTCACTCATCAATAATAAACAGGAACTACTCACAGACCTGCCTGCGCCCCATTGCTGTGGGCTCTGCTGCCATCAAGTGGAAGCCAGCACAAACACAAAGAATCCCCATCTCACAAACCCGGAGGTGCTGGTGTGTTAATATCTCAGGTGTCGCCCAGAGGTCCCGGAGATGGACAACCCACAGCAGAAAGTAGCCTGTAGCCCCTCTTACGCTCTGATGGCAAAGCCAACACCTCGAAAATGCCGAGCTGATGATTATGCCTTAGGGCAACCTTTGAGTAGCTGTGCAAGTCCATTCTTTGTAAGAAATGACCATCACTCAAGCTCATCAAATTTTTTGAGTCAGCAGGGTCATTTCTTATACATGTACATATATCTAAATACAGCTACAAACTGAGATGTCCTTCCGGAGTGTCAGGCAGCAGTGGGGTGAGAGAAGGTGAGATGGGTGACGAGGGTGATGGTGAGAGCAAAGGCAGTCCCCTTGCTGACATGATGATGTCCCACAGCATCTGGCTAGAAGAGTGGGGACAGGGATGGTGACTGAGGTCAGTCACAGCCCAGGTATGACCAGACCATCCTGTGGCAATGGGCAGGTCTCAGTCAGGCAGAAATAAAGTTCACATTTCCCACCAACTTGAGCAAAGAGCACAAATATAGACTGGTTGTGGTGATGCCTTCCCATCACCACTGTTGGAGCTGAGCTGCTATGCAGCAAAATCTGCACAAGCACTCAGAGCAGCAGTATGATGTGCTCCCTTTCGCTTCCTCTCCCTCTGGGCACATGTTTCTCATACATCATATTTTTGATGCAAAGAGAAACTTCTCTGTTTGTACCATTCACAGCACAGGGACACTTACCTGGCTGGTTTCTATGTGCTACAACATTCAGACCTACACTCACCCCACAGATGTGAATTAGAAAATATCCTAAAAAACAAAGTAGTGAAATGATTTTTGCCTTACAGGTTTTTGGTGCCAGTATGTATTGCATATAACCACTACTGAGGATGGGACTTAGTTTTGAAGACTGGAAAAGGTACAGAAATCCTTTCTAGCTATCATACAATGAGTGCAAGGAGAGCAGCAAATAGCAAGCAAATAGCAATGCTTCTCATGTGGGAGCAACCTCATTTCCCTTTTGACAGCAAGCATGACGATGGTCAGCACACCAGTACAAACCACACCATCACTGACAGTGACCATCCAAGCACCCTAAAATGTAAAATCACCCTTCAGTTGGTATCTCTCATAACGATAATTCAGGGGGACAGCCCATGACTCTGACAGGAGCTTTTTCTTGGGAAGCAAAGGGAGCTTCTAAGGGTATTTTTTCTAAGCCAATTTATGGAAACCACATCAGCAGACTAAACAATAATTTTAGTAGTTTAGGATTAATGTTTCCCACTATGAGGGAGTTTGCTTTCAGTTCAGTGTAGACAATTCATATTGCAAAGCTTAACATTTTAGGAACGAGACTACGTATCAGCTTTCCTGATTCATGTTTACCCAGGATTTAATAATCAAGGATTCAGTCCAACACACAGATACATGTCAGCAAAATATTCGTCCATGTGTGGCAGTAATGCTGTGATCCTTTAACACATTAATTCCGGATTTGTAGCAAAGTAGAGAGGTGGACACTTGGACTTCCGTGAAGTGTGTATAAAGCACAAAACAGTTACAATGTTCTGCTTTTTATCCCAGGCTCCTGTATCAAATAAGTCTTTCATAAACTGATAGGGTTTCATCCTAAAAATATTCTTTTCTATTCCCTTTAGTCTCCATAAATTTGCTTCTCAGATAGTTAAAAATATTATCATTTACTAACAGTTTTTTTCACATGAAGTGGCTTGGGATATTTTGCCAATTTTGTCTTTCAGTTTAAATCATCTTAACTCAGTGAATGGATTCTCATTTCCCTGCCATGTCTGTCCTGATGTATGTGTATGGAGCAACTCCATTTCTTGCTAATCTTTGGTTTGGAAGGTTAAGCAAACCAAAGTCTTGCCAAATCTTTCTGCATTAGTAGTGTCAAATCAGCATATACTTGCCTTTCACTGCACAAATGTGTACAAACAAGTAGAAGAATGTCAATAAAAAAAAAGGAGCAAAGATACTGGGGAAAAGAGGAAAGCACTCAGACCCCTGTACATAGGGATGGGAACATGACAAAGGTCTCTGTTCCCCAGCCATACTATAAAATCACAAAAGTAATTTGGTCTGAACCAAAATATAACAACATTTCTATCAAAATGTTTCTAAAAAGTAAACTGGGACAAATAGTTCTAGTTAAAAGCAGAAATCTCTAAATAATCTCTAATCCTAAATAAAATGTTTCATTTGGTTGACTTTTGATTCTTTGGTCTTTTTGTAGGTGTTGTGCTCAACTTACTTGTTTATGAAATAAATCTCTTTTAGATGCTGTTTATGAATTCAGAACTTTGTAGGTTTCAGACCATTAATGTCAAAAGAAATATTTCAACAATGCGGAATACTTCATTCTGAAAATGTCAAAATTATTTGGTTTGACTTCTTCACAATTTAGCCTCCTCTTTTGCAGTCTTACACTGCTTATCAGACTTGACATGACCTCACAGTTTGTTTAATCAAAATGTCCAGTTTTGGCAAAGTTAACTCAGAAAAGAAAATGATCCTTATCTACTTATTGGGTCTACCTCATCTTACTCTTCATCCTGGGAAAAAAAGGTGGTGGATAGTGGTATCAGCAAAATGATGAGTGAACTGGAAATAGTGAAGAGGATTCTATTGTCTGGTTCTCACGATAAAAAAGCTAAGAAAACCCAAATGTAAGTAGCAGATGGCAGGTTAGGAAAAAAATAATAATAAAAACATTAATTTCACTATAGAACCCCTTTGTACAGAATATTATGAAAGCAAAAAGGTTTACATAGGCTAGGGAGATTAATTTATGGGGAAAAAAGCCCTAGAGAATGACTGAAAACATAGACATCACCTCCATCTCAGCAAGTCCCCAAGCCGCCAACTGTTGAAGGCTCAAAGAATGTTTTAGCAAACTATTGTCATGTTCCTTCTCTGCTCCCTCTGGAGGTACTTCTGGAAATTTTCTGAGGTAGGATACTGAGCCCGACAGACCTTTGATCTGACCTGCTCATCTGTTTTGAAGCGCATTAGTGCAAAAAACACGAAGAAACAGAATTAATGAAAGAACCAAGCTGGGCTGCTCTGCCTGTTGAGCACAGCTGTGTTTCGATGGTACAAACCCTATTAAAAATGTCACGTTTGATGTCTGCAATGTACTTCTGAGTTCCTACTGAAAAGTGAGCCGCTGCCTTTCTGGGAGGCTTTAACAACCCAGATATTATCTGTTTTATTTCCCTATTGGCAAGCTTGTGATAGCTTGTCCTATCAAACCATTTACTGTACCATACTAGTTTACTTTATTTCTTCTTCTCTTATGTAGCGATTCAGATCTGTTCAAAACAGCAGTGTCAATAAATAAGCAGAATGCAACCTACTAAGATCTTAAAGGAAAAGATTTGGAGAGGAGACAAAAGAACATAATTTCATTTAGATGCTAATTCAATATCTTTAAGGCCATCAAACACCCATACTTTATTTTATTTCCCTTCACTCTGCATAAACATTTAGCACAGCATGGGGGTAGAGCTGCTCCTCAAGGGGAGCTGCTCCTCATGGGGGTGATGCTGCTCCTCATGGGGGTGATGCTTCTGCATCCTTTACAGAACAGGCTGGCAGCATTATTCTGCTTTCTCTTCTAAAATGAGATGAGAGAATATTAAACTGATTACACTTTTTTTGAAACCTCAGTCCTATAGTTGGGTTCTTAAGCATGATGATGACAGCTGCTGTTCTCACTTGAATACATAGGCTTCAGAAAGTACTTGAAAATCTGCTCTGTGACACAAGCACCATGTGGAAATCACTGTCAGTGGAGTCAAAGAGCCAGTGCATGGAGTACTGCAAGAAGAGCCAGGCTAAGGAGAGGAAAACCCTGTTTTTGTAAAACTTGTTACAGCTTTTTCATTAATTATTACTCAAAAGAGTAATTCTTTTTGCCACTTTCAGAAACATGTTAAGTGTCTATCCAAAGAAAAATATAATAAAATAAGTATAAAAGTGACAGGAGGTTCTCTAGCACAGGTTCATGGATCACTGGCTAGAAGTTAATAGAGGTGAAAAAATACGGTGGATATCTTCTGATTCCTAGCTGCTTTAAAATCTGCAAATATTCAGTATTGTCAAAATATTAATTTCTCTGTCAACAGATGCCTATTTTGTTACTGGGATCATAGAAGATTACATGAGCCACACACCAAAATTCAGAGTAAGGTTGTAAAAGAAACATTATGCAGTGACTCATTGTTTAAGGACTATGTTCAGAACCTGAAGTGTCATATTGAGAGCTGCTGAGCTCACTTAAATTTGTGGCCCCAATTACAGCCACAAAACACTTGGACATGTGCCCAGTGAGACACAAAACACATTGGCGAAGTGCTTGGGCATAGTTCTTCAAATCAGTGCGTGCTACTGCATGAAGGGAGGGAAAACGAGAGAAAAAAATCAGGAGAGAAAAACAGTGGAGAATGCCACACAGCCTTAAACATTTTATGACACAGAAAGATGCTAGCTAGAGGAATAGTGAGAGGCAGGTAGGTATGGAGTAAGAGGAGAGGTGGCCACTGTTCATAGGGAAGGTGCCAGGGAAGGGAGTAGCCAAAAGAAAGGGTGATCTCAAGATGAAGGAAGCCCACTGCTGCCCTGCCCTGTGGTACTTCACACTTGTCTCTACCATAGTGCTCCCATGCAGTGTCAGTCACTTTGACTGGACATCCCAGTAAGGCTTGAATTTGCTTTCGTCTCAAAGAAGAGATTTAAAATAACTCAGGTGTTAGAGCAGCAACTGGGAAGCTGATCCTGGTGATTTACTCTGAAATGGAGGGTTGTGCTGATGTAGCAGTGGCATTTAGGGTAGGTGTTCAGAAAGTCCCACCTGAGTCCTTTGTTCCACCAGGTGAAGGTCCCTTGTTTCATCTCTGTTCTTCAATCCTCTCTCTGTAAAATGACAGTAGCTCCCTTCCATCCTAAAGAATTTTGTGACAGTAAATACATGCCTCGATATTCTGAGATCACTGGATGGGATGAAATGAAGCAGTATAAAAAGTCACATGGAGAATCTCAAAAGGAAATTAATAATTATTGCTTTCAGAGCAGGTTTTTGAAGTTTTACAGCAATAAGGAATGGAAGTCACTCACTAAATGACAGAAAAGCTGGTGATGAAAGAGGTCCTGCAGAGAAACTATTTGATAATGCATACAGTAATTAAAAACTACGTAATAATGCAGCTGGACAAAAAGTCTGACGTAAGATTGTGCAGTGCTTCATTTTTTAGTGCTAGTCTTGCAATTTTAATAACATTCATTTATTTCTGGCTGGGTAACACACAGCAGAGAGACCTCAGATCACTAAATAATAGAGCATTCTCTCCTTACTTGAGCTAAAAAATGCAGTAGGTATTTGCATATGGTAGGATGCACTTTTTTGGAAGTATGTTATTTTTAAGGTATCTTAACAAATACTTTGGAGATTTGAATCTCAATAAGTATATCAGGCATTGAAATTACTGGTTGCTTCCTTTTAGCTTTGTGCACCAGGTAACTCAGAAGTACAACAGCAGGGCTGATAAATCCATCCAATTTTTCTCATGTGTCCTTACGTATACAGACACATGCACACTTGCACACACTTGTACACACATGCACACATCTCTACCTCTCTCATTATAACCTCACCTGTGCCCTAATCTCTCTCACTGAAGGTATTTTAGAGTTTCAAAAGAATCTCAGTTATGTTCTCCCGTGCTGCCTTTCTCTTTTAAAAAGTTTCCCTTAGCGATTCCCCCCACCCTTTGGTGGCCTCTGCAAATTTGACAGGAGGGCACACTCTGTCACTTCCTCCAGATTGCTGGTAAAGGTGCTGAATGGTACAGGTTCCAGGACAGATCCATGCAACTTTCCACTTGTTAATGGCCTCCAATGTAGAGTGTGACCCATTAAACATGACTCTTCAAGCCCAATCATGCAACCAGATTTTATCCCTTTAGTTTTACCCTCATACAGATCATAGTGCCCTAACTTGAATCATGCTTGTTTTATTCATTTTCCTATACACGGTCCTATGTAACTAATAACAAGTCTTGCTTAACAAAGGTGCATATAAGTGCACATAGGAATATGTATTGTACTAGGGGACAAAGTAAGTTGCATCCTAAAAAATGTCCTTACAATAACAGTAAGTAGTCATTAATGTGATGATTGTGCGAACACTGCGAGTCAGAAAAAAATCCAATTTCACATGGCATAGGTACACTAGAGGATGACAGTCATTAGCAGAGATGCTGAAAGAAAAGAAGAATTAGAAAAAAAACAGTGAATGCTAATTCTCTGCTGCCCATCATTATTTCAGGGAAACTGGACTCTTTCCAAAGCCAGGCACTGTGTACCATGCTATGCAGCAATGAAAGAGCCATTTGGGGTCAGCTGTAACTGTAAAATCAATGGACAGCGAAGGAGTCCCTCATTACTCAGCTTGACTGGAGACAGAAGAATATTTAATGATCACTTTTATATTCTGTCCCTGAAGGTGACCACAATTAAGCCAGCCTAAAATGATGATGGCTAATGGGATGCCGCTGAGATTCAAATATTTTGTAGAAACCCATGTTATGTGAAGTTAAAGCCAGTAGCACATTTCTGTGGTCTAATTAAAAACAATAACAAAAGTTTAATGAACACTGTATTAGTGCAATGGGAGAATTTTGTATTTTAAAAATTGTCCTAACAAGAGAAGATGGAACATTTGTGAGAGATGAAGAAAAAAAGCCCAGCTGGCCAAAGGATTAAAAGGTCAAACATATTTCACTATTGCTTTTAGTTTCCAGTAGGAATTATAAACAGAAAGATTTCTGAGAAACCTGGTGCAAGAAAAATAGCTTTAGCAGCACCTGAAACCATAGTGGGCAAAGGTATTTCAATGGCATTCATTGTAGCCTGAAAGAAGAAATTGCTCACTTCTCTAGGTGAAATGTATTAACCTCTAACAGGCAGTGAGTCAATAAAAATGATTTAAGACTTCTTTCTGTCCTTAAACTCTGTGAATCTATGAATACCAGACGACACCTGTGCAAAGCCAACTGCTTGTCATTCATACCATGATCTTCTTTATGTTTCCTGAAGTATTTAAGGACAATGTTCTTTTTCTCTATCTGCCCACTTGCACATCTTAAAAGAGTTTGTAATCATATGCCAGAGACTTTGTGAGTTGTTGCTACCCTCTGGATGACATACTTGGGATACGTGTGCAGAATTGCAGCTATGCTGCTACCAGCACATGATAAAAATGGGGAAATGACTAGACCCCAGTTCTTTTATTTGTACTAAATCTTTCTTTCTAACTATAGATTTCTTATAATTCCTGTAGCCCCTACGGCTCTGCCAGGACATAAACAACAATAGTGACTGCAGAACGTGAGTCCCAGTTTTACTCCCATTGCAAGACACAGAAGGCAGCAAGGACATCTTCAATTAAACAATTCCTTAGTTACAGTTTTGAGCACAAACTGACATGAAAAGATCTTCCATGAGGGAAAGAGCAAAATGTAAGTGCCTTTTAAGGGAGGATGTAGGGGAAGGATTAATTTTCCAAAAGCCAAGGCGGATATGAAGGGTGACAGGCAGAGAGAGGGGAGGTTGTTGGAAAGTTCTCTCTTGGTGCTTCCCTGGAGGGTGAGAGGGGATATATTGCTTTGCTGCAGCACCCCCATCAGAGGAGTCTGCAATTTCTGCGACACCAAGGTTTCTATTTGTACCTCTGCTGCTTTTCCCCTCACAACACTGTGGTCTGCCAGTCACTTTTATGTGCAGCTGTGCACCTTCATACCCTGAGGGAATTCCATACCCCAAGACAGAGTTTTGTAGCCAGTTAGCATGGGCAATGTGTATGTGATCAAAATGTGCTGTGAGCCTTAGGATTAGCAGAATAAGGGTGACTAATAAAGAGGTGGAGTCCATCAAAGTGAAATCATATAGTTACTCTAGGAAGAATATCCTGAGAGAGATCACCAGCTGCACTGGAGAAGAGGACTGTTTGGGAATTACCACCACCAGCACCACTGCTTCACCTCCCAGCTAGCTGCCATGGAAAATTCCATTTTCTCTTTCCCTTAACACTTTCCTCCTTCCCTTTTTTCATTTTCCACTTCTTTTTACCCTTTCCCCCTTTCTTAAATTTGTGGCAATTTGAGTCTTTCCCTGAGAATGGCCGTTCTTACCAGAGCTGATGTCCCTGGGTTCTTTATATCATCAGCCATAACCAAAACCACTCTCTGTAAAAAATCCAGGTGGATGTTGTGGTATAAAACAGCTGAGTAATCAGTCAGTTCAGTGATTTATTGCTGGTGCCTCGTGTGCATAGGGTTCCCACTTTTAGGTTTGTAACCATTTCCTCTGAATTAATGCCTAACAAGCATAAAAGGTCTTGCTTCTTCTTGTCTGTTCTTTTTGCCTTTAAAAACCCTCATCCACAAAATTCTCTATCTTTCCCTCTGAGCCGAACATTTCTTCTTTCAAAAAGCTCTCCTCTCTGCCACTCTTGTTTTCATATAACAGCCTGGAAGAATATCTTCTGGACAGTTACTATGTCAGGAGTGATACCAGTCATCTCTGCAAACTGTTTTTTAAACTATTTGTGGGAGGCAGCATGCACCAACAGACAATGCAGTATACTAAGGCTTAAGACTGATGGAGTCTATTCCTATCTTCGTGACTCCCTTTCCTGGGGTTTTTGGCAAATTATTCCACCTCTGTGACATCTTTGGTAAACTGAGCAATGTTACCATGTTTTTACTGTTGTCTGCAGAGTACTTTGACTAAAGACGAGAGGATTTAGATAAGTATGGGTGGTTTTAGTGAGATCCATCTTGTCGACAATTAAATCTTTATGAACAAATAGGTCTTAAAATTAGACCACTGTGAGGTCAGCTGATTTCATTTCATCAAACCTAGGAACTTGGAAACAGTGGAGGAGGGAAGCTGCTGGAAGATGGATAGAGAGGTGCCCGGTCAGGTTCACTGCTGTTATTTTATATAATTAGTGCAAATGAAACATTCCCGATTCCCACCTAATTATTAAACTGTGACTTATTTCACTTGTTTTACCCATCTAGAAAGTAAGAATCTAATTCAGACAGCTAATTTCCTGCTGTAGTTGAGAGGGAGAGAGACAGATTCCTTGAAGAGCAGTCCATCCAACAGTTAGGATACCACCCTGAACAATGACATCTTTATCTGGTAGCTGCTAATCTACTAAGCATGCTGTAACTGCAAAGTCCTAGCATTATAGCTACAGTTTTGTAGTTGAATTACTTTGGTTGCTTATAATCTTGTTGTAAAAAAGTAGTCTGCTGAAATGGTTCTCCTCAGTTGTTTTCAAGATACATCCTCTTGAGTGACCGCAGAAATTATTTCTAGTATTCCTTAAATTTATGATTTGACATGTTGTGCTGTGGAATTCTTTTCCCATTTCCAGTGCTTTGAATCTAAAGATCATCTATTTATTTCTTGTGTAATAGCCTGAACCTCTTCTATATTAATTGCTGGCCATAACACAATGTCATAAGCAAGTTTTGTCAGCATGTTTTGAGATTTGATCCTAAAATGATGAGAAAATATTTAAAAAGTCAGTCACTAGGCTAGTCTTTGAGGACCTCCACTCCTGACTTTCCTTCACACAGTACACTCCCCTTCAAAAGCACCTACTGCTGTCACTCCTCTAACTAATTCCTTATTCACCTGAAATTTCTTCTGCTAATTTGCATCTTCTCCGGTTTCCCATATGGCAGGGTAAGCCAGACAGATGACATCGATGGCATTTCTTTTGTCTAGAAAATGAGTTAGCAAAGAAGGATGTCAGGCTATTGAAATGCGATTCACATTCAGCAAACCCAAGCTGCATTTTATCTCATTCTCCATTTTTTTCACTGTCTCTTGATTTCTTTTTCCATCAAAACAGATGTCAGGGCCCTGAGGGCACTAATAGGCTTTAATTGTCCTGACCAACCTTGCTTAAGGTCTCCACCCACCCCTTCCAGCCCCTCAGGGAAGTGCCAGCCCTGGCTATTCCCTGACAATATGTTCTTAAACTTCTCATACCTTTGACACCAGAATAATGGGCCTGTAGTTACATAAATAACACTGTTAACCATTCTTAAATAACATCACTGAATTTTCATGCTTTCCCTGCTTTGAGATCTGTGTACGTACTGCTATTACACCAATAGCTGTGTGTATTCTTAGCTGTCTTTTACAGAGAAATCTATATTGGAGATGACAGTCTCTCCCTGACCTAAACTCATCAATCTCTCTGATGTTTTTGTGTGCATCCTACTTCTGGTAATTTTTATTTCTTTATTCTTAATCACAGGGCTGTCCTGCCTTTTGCCCATGTGTTCAGCATCATCATCTTTACTAACAACTGAGAAGTACAATAACAATTAATGCTTCATCAGAAAACTTCTTTCTGCATATCCTCATTCAGTTAGGTTGCTAGGTACACGCCTAACTTAGAGCCAGTGAGAAAATCTCCGTATTTAAACACTAAACACTTCACTCTTTGGGTACTTGCACCCAGTTGCCAAGCTTGCTGTCACAAGATTAGTGACATTCTGCACTTCAGCTCACATAATGTAGTCTTCAGGCATCTCAAGTTGCTGACACAGGTGTCAAGAGACACTTTCCAAGGCTAAATATTGGAGCTTGCATTTTAATACAGTACATTATTACAGGCAAATATTCTCATCTAGCAGCCATGTACCATATGGTTATCTAGTTTCTAGCAGGTTGCTAACCCCAGACCTCCTTAATGCAAATAAATCATGGCATTCTCTTAATATATTGGAGACTGCATCTGTTATCCTGCACCTGTCACTACTGCGGCAACAGAATGATTTATGGCTCTAAACTTCAGCTCATTACAAAATGGCACATGGATAGACACGCGTGCCACCATTAGTTTGGGGGACAGAGGGAAATGTAGCAGTGTCATAAACTTCAGGCATTATTTCCTGATAATATCAAAGTGCTCTGGTAGACAGTTATTTTGAGAAACAGACCTAGTTACTCACCATTATCCCCATGTTTCTGTGGTAACTGAAGCAATGCTTAGCACCTGCTGGTTTAACTTACCATACATGACAGGAGGTGCATTTAACACATATGTCCACACAGGAAAATTAAGATCAATATATAGGTTTAGAGTACAAACAAGAAAATAACTTCTTCAATTCTTTCTTGTTTGCAATTCAATTTGAAGTTGTTTTCAAATGAATTGATTGTGTATATATATGTTAGTTTAGAGAAAACAGACCTACTATTTGTTCAAGAACCAGCAATATATTCATAATATATATTTATAATATATATTACCAAATATATTAATAACTTGTTGTATAAAAATGACATCAGTATTGTTTTCAAAGTGGTCTTTCTCAAAGATAGGATGAATTTCACATAACCTTAACAGTCTAATATACACATGTATGTCTCTCATGCCCCTATAGACCATGAAGGGCAATTCATCCCATCCTAAAAATACATGTCAGAGATAACTACCTCTTAAGGAAGCACAGAAGACATTTTTTGTAGTATGTGCCAAAATTTAATCACATAAATCAAGATCAACCCCAAGACTTTTCTAAACATTAACTTTAGGAATGAGCATGGTTTGTGCAGATTAAATTATTAATTCACCTCTTTGACCTAATTTTTTCACAAGCTCCTTGTCCTAGCTTCCATCTACCAGTTCATGGTACTATCATTTATTACCAATAAACTCTTACTGTTGTCTGGTCTTTTCAAAGTGTTTAAACATGTTTAAACTGCAAATAATTTCAATTACAGACTGTTTGAATGCCATGAAAATAATTCAGGCAGTTTAGAGTCACAGAATCAATTCAGGTTGGAAAAGAACCTTGGGATTATCAAGTCCAACCATTAACACTACTCTACAAAGTTCACCCCTAAACTATGTCCCCCAACACCACATCTAAACGACCCTTAAACACATCCAGGGATGGTAACTCAACCACCTCTGCTACTCACCACTGGCAGCCTATTCCAGTGTCTGACTACTCTTTCTATGAAAATTTTTTCCCTAATGTCCAGTCTAAACCTACCCTGTTGCAGCTTGAATCCACTCCCTCTTGTTCTATTGCTAATTACCTATGAGGAGAGACCAGCACCAACCTCTCTACAATGTCTTTTCTGGTAGTTGTAGAGTGTGATGAGATTTCCCCTTAGCCTTCTCTTCCTCAAACTAAACAGTCCCAGCTTCTTCAATCGCTCTTCATCACATTTATTCTCCAGGCCCTTTACCAGATTCACTGCTCTCCTCTGCACTCGCTCCAGCATCTAGATATCTCTTTTATATTGCAGTGCCTAAAACTGGACACAATACTCAAGGTGTAAAATGTTACTAAACACCTTGAAGAAATATACTTGGCACAGTCTTGGTTTTTTCTATTCTTCTATTTCAGGTTTCAGAATTACCACACTGTATGCTTGGAGAGCAGAGGAACATGGAGTTTTTTTCTTCACTACCATGTAAATATAATTTAGACAGTAAGATAAGATGGATCAAAAATGCATTTCTGTGCAGTCTTTCTTCTCTTTCATGACCAAATTGGAGCAACTGAATTTCTAGTGCCTAATAATTTCATATGTCAGTTCAGGCAGACTAATTTTGATTGTGTTTTTCATTCATACAAAGAATCCATAAATGACACCTGATCTGGTTAGAAATTTTCTGATAAAAAATGTTGGAGTCTTCCATTTACCATTTTTTGATGGATACTTGCCTGTTTTCATGCCAGTTTCCCTGCTTCTTCAGCAGCCACTGAGACTTGAAAAAGCTTCAGATTCCTCAGCTTTTTAGCTCTGTGACTACAAAGAATTAAACATAACAGCTAAATTCAGTTTCTTCACAAAATTGCTGGCTGTCTAACAAAAGAGCATGCATTTGAGTAGTTAATTCTACATTCAGGTTCTTAAGAGTTTCATCCTCTCCCAAACAAGAAAGCTTGTTGGACCTCCAACTCCAAAGCTCTCAGCCTCCTTCAGAGGTCACCAAGCGGGATATTGTGAAATAGGAGCCCTCTAGACCCCTAGAGTGTATCTGCAGCTAAATATTGAGGAATTTTGGCTCCATTAAAATTTCTGGGATATTAGTTTCTCATCCTAGTTCTCAAAACTATTTTTCACAGATGTAGATTTTGCTTTTTCAGCAAGCTGTGAACTAAGCACCTTGCACAAACAGATGCTACTATACATCTCAGTAGACACCTCACAGCTCACTAGAGTTTTCATATTTGTTTGATGTCGCGCTGCAAGATTTTCAGCATTTACAGACGTGCAAAACTGCTGCTAGGGTAGTTAGGATTTTCAAAAAGGCCTATACACATCTAATTCCACTGATTTGAAATTTCATTCTGTTTATTGAGAACAAACACTTGTAAAGTTACTACTATTACCTCTGTGGCAAATACTCTGCAATGAAGGACAACACTCCCTAGATTGAAGTGGTTTTATAGTCTATGTATATATATATTATGAGAATTACTGATGTTCTAAGGTTCTGCTTCAGAGTCTAGAAGGTATTTAAAATGCAAAATTGTTGTCAAATCATTAGTAAATTTTCAATTTTCTAAAAAATGCATGTGCGGATTTCCATATCTGAACGGAAAACGGTCTTTGAGAACACACATAAATAAACTTTAGGATATTGGGCCAAAATCTACCTTGATATAAACACAATAAAATCTCAGTATTTTTCCAAGAATAGATATATGGTAAATCAAGCCAGATTTTGGCCAGTGATGAGCAGCAGAAATGTACCAACCTTGGAGGATCTATAAGCCACACATTTTTTTTAATTAAAATTGAGCTGGCTTAAATAAACTACAATTCTCAGTCGACTGCTTTGCCCATATGAGGCACAAAAAATACTATGCCAGCCTTATGCTTTAAAGTGACAATACATCGTCATTGTTACTAGTTATTTAAGAATATATCTGAAGCCTGTGGAAGTCTGCCACTTATGTTAATAGACTTTGGAACAAGTCTTTCAGAATGATAAACACATTAATAGTAAACCAAAAATATTACAGAAAGCAATCTCAATCATCCTTCATCAGTTTAGCATCGTAGAATAGTAGGGGTTGGAAGGAACCTCTGGAGATTAAGTCTAATCCCCCTGCAGCACAAGAATACCTTGAGCAGGCCACACAGGAACAGATGCAGGCAAGTTTTGAAAGTGTCCAGAGAAGGAGAGTCCACAACCTCTCTGGGCAGCCTGTTCCAGTGCTCTGTCACCCTCACAGTATAGACCTTTTTCCTCATGTTGATGTGGAACTGCCTGTGTTTCAGCTTGTGCCCATTACCTCTCATCCTGTCAGGACAACAGGGCACAACTGCGAAGAGACTGGCCCCTTCTACTTGACACCCACCCTTCAGATATTTGTGAACATTAACAAGATCCCCTCTCAGTCTTCCCTTCTCCAGGTTAAACAGCCCCAGGGCTCTCAGCCTTTCCTCATAAGAGAGATGTTCCAGTTCCTTTATCGTCTTTCTAGCTCTCCATTGGACTTTCTCTAGTATTTCCCTGTCCCTCTTGAACTGGGGAAGCCAGAACTCTTACAGTTGTAGATCTCCTACAGTTAGAAAACTACCCTATGGAAGTTACAAATACATTTCTGAAGAGTGAAACTGAATATGCAGGGGAATCTGCATACAGAAATAAACATTTTTCACATTCAATCTTTCATTTTCTGTATTTTATATATATGGGCTATTTCAATTTGAAACACATCAGTCTGAAAGCATTCTGAATGAAAAAGACAATTAAATCATTGCTGTCTGAAACTGTATGAGCAAAAGGTATTTTTAGTGGAATTTAAAATGTTTCTGTAGATTAGCAACAATTATATACAAATAGATTTTTAAAAAAAAATAATCTTTAGGAAAACTACTAATGTTACCAATTTTCTAAATTGAATTATAAATTATATATATTGCTTTTCTTGTAGTTCCAGATTCTTTGAATAGAGTAGTAATGCAGCAATTCCAGACTTCATCAGAAGTCAAATTAAGTTTCTAATCCCTAGAGCTAAAGAGAAAGCAGCATATAAAGGGACAAAATCCAAACAGCTAACAAAAGGTTCAATTAAATCTGTAGGGGTTTTATCCCAAATCATAGTTACTGGAACTATAATGATTTAGTAGTGCTGAACTACTGTTAAGGATACAAAACGGCTAAGCTTGCATCACTTAGGGTCTTATTATGTCCTCATTATATCATTATATCATTACATTCTCATTTGTGCTATGTTAATCAAGGTACTTCTGAGGTTGAGAGTAAAATTTGGTTTGTGAGTTTGGTTTTTTTTTTTTTAATGTTACTGCCAGTCCCTTCATCCTTCATCCCCCTCCTGAGATACACACTCATCCCAAAAATGCCTGGAATGAGTCACTTTAGAAGAATCACTCAAAAGAGAGCAGCAGCAATGGTAAGAGATTCAGAAAATCTGACCTGTCATAAGAAGCTGAAAAACCAGGATTGTTTAGCCTAAATAGAAGTAAAGAGAGCATGTTTGAATGACTTTATATAAAATTGTTGCCAAAAAAGGTGGAAAGGACTAACCTGGTTTGCATTCCTGTGATGGACAGGACAAGAAGTCACAGGATTAAGTTTCAGGAAGGATCATTTAGGTGAGATGCTAGTAAATGTAATTAGATATGTTTTTATAATAGCCCTTTGACCCATCCCTTACAGTCCCCACCACTGAATGTGTGTTAGGCAAAGAGGAGATTTGTATATATAAAGACTGCAGCACAGTCGTTATATTCTTCGTAACAGAAAAAAACAATAAGCTATTCAAGTGTAAATTTGCATAATTACTTAAATTCTTTATTTTGTGGAAAGTGAATAGATCAAGAAGGCAGAAAAGTGGAAAGTGGTGACTCAGATTCTGTTTTTTCTATACCCTTCAAGTGCATATTTTATCATAATGAATCCTTAATGCTGGATTTCCCACATCCTAGAAGAATTATCCCATCATTCCCATTCAGTTAAAAAAAATTAATCAGTCTCTTTTAGGACCACACTACCCAGTCCCTTTAAAGACATTAATATCTAATTTATGCATTCATTAGTAAGTTTCACATAACCAGTTGCATTACAAGACTTGAATGTAAAGGGGTCATTATGCCAACTACCAAATTTATAAGCAAACTTCTTCCAATTGCAACTTCTCTTATCAATCCGACCTAGAAAAAATATGGAGTTACATTTATTTAGTCCTTTTACCTGAGGTATCAAAGTGCATGACAAACTTTAATTATCCTCACAACAATCCAACAAGGTAGAAAAGTGTTAGAGCAGCCTATTTAAACCACAAGAAAATAGAATGACAAAGACTAAGTCACTTTCTCATGATCATGCAGAGTACAAATGGCTATCATTAAAGCAGATTAAATAATTCTTATTTTCAATTCACTAGATAGTGCTTCCTCTCTAACTGTGATAACATCATGATTGTTTATTTATGACAGCATTGTACTGAAGTAATTCCACTACATTGCAATAACTGATGGAAATAAAACAGGAGGATCTGGTCTGCCAAATGTGGCATTTTTACTTCTATTGCCATTTGCCCTTTGCCTCAATTTTAACACACAAATTTGGTGTTTCATAATAATATCTGATCAGACTGAGCTTCCAGAGCATCCAGTTCACTGAAGCTGGAAGTGGAATTCCTCACTAGGGAGAGTCAGGCTCAATGGAAGTGGTAAAAGGTCAGCTGCAAGACATTTTGCTTTCTAAACTGCATGGAAATTTTATTATTTGTGTGGTACCATACTTATTTGTATGGTACCATACAAGGATGGATGTCCATTTGACAAGGTAACAGAACATAGAATACGTCATTGTGCTAATACCGTCTTTCAAAAAAGTAATTGCTTCATTAAATGAGGTATCTGATTCTTTAATTAATACTATGGAATAGAAAGGCTTTTAAAATCATTTAATTGCTGTCCCCTTGCATATATTCAGAAAAATAACAATGGATTACAGGTTGAGTAGAAAATTCCTTATGACAGAGTCTTTTAAGAGACAGTGATTTGCCAGCTTGGCTTCTTTGTCCCTCCCATTAGATTCCACACCAAAGATAAAACACCACATTGAATATTTTTATTAATGTACTCAGTTACTAGCTGGGATGTTACACTGTCAGTCTAGACATAAAAAGCTTTCTGAGTGACAGAGTAGAAAATAGTTTTCTCAAGAGTATTCAAAGTTGCTTCATAATAGGTTTATAGAAATGAAACCATATCAGCCTCAGTTTCATTTTGGTGAATCCTAGTGAGTTAATCTTTGCCAAATTATTATTTAGCTGTTTTCAATATCTTTTTGTCTCTTGAGCAGTTTTTAAACTATATTAAGTTCCTGAATTACGACCAGCAAACATCATCCATACCTATTACAGAATAGAAATTAAGGACTGGTGGAAAAAAAAAAAAAAAAGCAAGCATAATGCTTCTACTTGTCATCCAGTCAGTCTAATTTTATCATTCAGGAGTGATTCTTAGGAGATGTTTCTGAAAGGCTTGACAACTTCAATACCAAATTAACAATGAGTGTACACCAACTCTTTGGCCATAATTTCAATAAAGGATTATAATTTTTAATATTTCTGCAAATGGTTTAAGCTATATCCGAGTATCTTCAGATTCAGCTGATCATGTCCTGCCCCCTGTACTGATGACTCTGAACCATTAAGCTTCCTCCTATGTATCAAGGTCTTCACATAACTGCAGATGAGAACAGCTCTACAGCAGATGGGAAGAGACCCTGGTTCCCCAGTGGCAACCAAACCCTCTTTATCCACCTAGCAGAATATATGCAGTAGTTTTTGTCAGCTTTATCTCTGGTGTCATTAATTAATGTGCAAAGTAGTTGTATAAAGCTACATTATTAGATCAGTGGCTTTCTCTGAGTGCTCACACGGGTATCTCTGTACTGCCTCTCAGAGGCCCACTTAACGTAGTTAAGCAAATAGATCTCAAATGCCTTAAATTTACTGCAGTGTAAAGTTTTCAAATGAAAACTGCTATTATTAAATTGGATACATATATTCCTTTGCAAAAGAAAATGTAACAAACCAATCAAGAGAAGTGAGCCAGCTCTGTGATATTTTTTTTTAAGTATAATCTTAAAGCACATAATGGTGTTTATTATTTCATTTCTGAATTCTTCACAACTTCTTTTTGATATTGAGGTGCCCAGAATAGTTCATTGTTGTGATAGGCTCTAATAGCTAATATCTAACAGTGATTTAACATCCCTATGCACTCTGGTCTCCTGTACCTTTTCACAGTAGGAGTTATATATTCTCTCTGCCCCAAGGGCACTAACTATTCTGTAGTTCTTTTTTCTTTTCTCTTATTTTGCTTACTTATTCTAGGAAGACAATATGATTAATGTCTCCCTGGAAAATGTCTGGCAGCATTCACTGCACTCTAAGTCAGCTACAGTAGCTCCCTTCTAAATTTATTTAATAAGCCAGTCCTTCTATTATTACTACCACTTTTATTACTGATCAGTTGTACTGCAGGAACACTGCAGTGCCCAAGCTTCACCCTGCTAGACACTCCAGCAACATATGGCAAATAACTGAAATCTGTTCTTAAGTTAAAAAATAAAAATAAAAAGGAGAAACAATGGAAATGTAAAACAAATGAAAGGAAATGCAACCTAACCATAGGAAATATTTTATGATAAATTTATTACTGAGGTGAAAACAGAGACAATGAATGCAATTCTGAGGACAGGTGGGTGAGCTACTTGGTGTATGTACATATATTACAAGCAAGATACTCTTTTCTCCAAAATATGAACAGGACAGGCTGGAAAAGGCAGTGCATCCTGGAGCAAAAGAGAGTGAATCCTCTTTTTCTTTTGCAGGCAGGAGTGCTTATAGCAAAGCAGATACAGAGCCTTCAGCACATATATATGTTGTGATTTTCATTACCAGATGTCAATGCACTACTAGTTCTTCATAGCCAGCTTGACAATTGGATACTATGATCTCCTTAAGGGCATGAACAGACCCTTGAATCCCAAAAGTTCCTGTAAAAATAGAACTTCACTGGCTTTACTTCTTTTTAAGAATTCACTTTTCTTTTCATATTCAATAACTTCTGCCCTCTGGTGCAAAATATGGTCAAAATGTTTGAAGGTCAGTAATATTCTGAAAACTAATATTCTGAAAAGAAACCTCAAACAGCACTGTATGGATGTGCCTTGTATTGTCTCCTTGGTGCCTCTAGTGCAAGCTGTTTAGTTTGACATACTTGAAAGACCACACTGTTATTTGTCCTAAAACTTGCTGCAGATTGATTTGATAATCATGCCAAGCTCTTTCTGTTTCTGATTTCCTTGGTCCTAATAATTCAACTCATTTATCACTGGCAGTAAGGGAATGGAATGCCTCTTGCTGTGCAGTACTCAGAGAAGTAGAAGTGAAAGAACTTTATCAATTTTACATGTCCAGAAAGTGCTATGAAACACTTGGCATGGTTCCTACGTGCTGTACTTCTGAATTCACACAACTGTAACCATTCTATTTTGTCCACTTTACTAATGCTCACTGTACTTTCAGAGTAGTCCTTGACATGATACTCTAATGTTCACACTGAAAAGCAGATCACCAGCAACAGAAAGATTAGTTTCAATCCTTTGATAATTATAAACTTACATTCTGCTTTTAAGAAATTAAACTTAAGGAACACTCAGAATTAGGTGATCTAGAAATTTACCTGCACATATTTCCCACAACCTTTAGGTGATTTTTTCAGGTGAAATTGTCAAAAATGTAAATAAAAAGAGTCAGTGTTTTTCTGGCAAAACTGGGCTCATGGTTACCATTTGCATCCACTGTAAAACTTCACAGCTCCTTGATATATTACTCTTTATATTGCATTGGACACATTCTGAACCAGTGTGGCTCATTCTCCTGTGCTGCAGATCCTGGCATATCACAACACAAGAGCTACTAATCTCAGAGTCAAGGTACAGTTCATTTGGAAAAGAAAAGCACCTTACCATACAACATATGTAACATGAGGCGTGGATAAATCCTGAAGACAGGCTGAAGGAACAAATTGGGAAAAAAAAAAAAAAAAAAAAA
>VWZY01010820.1:22034-40673 GCA_013399075.1 Chloroceryle aenea
AACCAAAACAAAAAAAAAAAAGGCACTTGATTGAAGAATTGAAGAGTGCAGGTGATCTGGAAGAAAGTGTGCAACCATGAACTAACACTGGAGTTTGTATTCATGGAAACTGATATCAAAAGAACATTATTAGTGGATTTTTAAATCAGCCTCCCTGCTCAGCAAACCTCCCCCTTTATACTGAGCATGAAATTTTTGCATTTATGGTCTGGGATACACCTGTGAACTAACTCGAGTCAGCTGCCCTGGCTGACTCCAAACTGCTAATGGCCTGCAGACTGTGAAGCTGCAGTAAAATCTACAGCAAATTCTTTTTTTATTTTTTCATCCATAAACCTGGAAATTGTATGAGATTTTTACAATATTCTCATTTGTATAGTGATTATTATGCATTTTATCATATACATATGTTAATTTTTTCCTTCCAGTTCTACTTGAGTGCTGAACACCGAATCTGATTTACTGATTCAGAGTTTGGTCCACTATAAATCACAGTGAACAAAGCATTTGGATATTTTGATGCTTTTAGGCCTTAGTGAAACTAAAATGCAAATGTATACTAAAGTCATGGCCTTGAGCTTAGATGTTTCAAAGGAAAGGAGAGAAAAGAGGAGCTATCATAGACAGCAAAAGAGAGCTGTCGTCTTCAAGTACAATGTCCTATAGGATAAAGATCCTCACAGCCCCTGGAATTCTCTTTATTTAAAGTTCAAACTGTGACTACTAATGCTACCAATGCCTTGTTTCCAGCCTTCGTGTTGCATCCTGTTCATACTCTCTCCTACTGCAAATAAAGTTTCATCTGTTTCTTGAAGAGAAGCAAAAGCAAAATATTTAAGCCCTGTAATATCTTCGTTTCTTTGATCACAGCTGGGTGGCAATATAGACTAGAGAGACCAGGGACTTGTAATGAAGAAATATTCTGCGCAGATTCAAACTCATTTACCTATAACTTTTCCACCTTTTCTGAGGAATGTGAAGAAAACCAGACAGCCTATTTAGAAAAAGAGTTTATACAGAAGTGGATGAAATGGCACCAAGTAACCATGAAATGCCAATAGGCACCAAGTAACCATGATACTAATTAACTGTGATTTTCTTTCAAGCCTTTGACTAACCACCTATTTAGATTGCTCTGTACCATTGGACTGTCTCTTCTTTCTATTATATTCCAGGCTCTGTAATCCAATGATAAAAAGGTTTTTGGAAAAAATGCAGTCTCTAAGTCATAGAAAATATATTAAGACAGACACAAGGATCAGGATGCAGGACTCTTTTCCTTTAATAAGAGCATGTCCTCTTCTCACAAGTCTGCCGAAGCCAGTTCTCTTTTTTTTTTCCTCTGATATCATTAATCTTGAATTCTTCTACACATAGTAGCTTGATCAAGCTCCAAGAAGTGATAATAAGGAAGTGCACCCTACCGGAGATCCTCTAGACTGTGGAAGTGTAAGTCCAGTTTTGCAA
The DNA here is from genome assembly GCA_013399075.1 of Chloroceryle aenea. Taxonomy (NCBI): domain Eukaryota; kingdom Metazoa; phylum Chordata; class Aves; order Coraciiformes; family Cerylidae; genus Chloroceryle; species Chloroceryle aenea. The sequence goes on from VWZY01010820.1 coordinate 23,502, forward strand.
ATTTGAGCTTTTTTCTAAAATTTTCTAACCACAAGGTTGTGGTGCAAGAACTATCTCACAGCACTACTGTCAAAATCCAACTTTTGGCTCTCTGGTTCCTGAAAGACATAGGAATCAGACGTAAATGAAACACATTCTTGTAAAGCCATGTTCCAGCTCAAATATAGCTCTGCATCCTGTGTTCCTTATTGTTGTCTCCACTTCAGCCTTTCAATGTAGTACATAAAGTCATAAGTCTGTCAGTGTAATGTAAAGGAGTAGCGTTAGAGAATTTTCATGTTAATACTTCGGGAAGTGAAGACAGGAAAATAGCAACTTAAACTGTGATAATTTTAAAACACTTCTAAAATCCTCTAATCATTATATTTGTTAGTTTTTTGTACATATAATTTCTTCATCAGAAATAGAAGACAATAAACTATAACTAAAAGCTTCAAAATGTAGTAAAAATGTGGCAGCTATTGAACACAAAGATGGGACAGATCCCATGGGGTATGGCCCTGAAGAGACAAGAGGTCCAGCACAGCTGGTTGATATTCAATGATCACATCTCCAAGCTCAAAAAAAGGTCTATCAGAACGAATTGGAAATCGAGCAAAGGTGACAGAAGGCCTGCACAGGTGAGGAAGGAGATCCTAACTGAGCTCAGACATTAAAAGAAGTGTACAAGACATGGAAGCAGGGGTGGGGTAGGAAAGCAAAGGCCAGCCTGGAGCTGAATCTGGTGAGGGATGTGAAGGGCAACAAGAAAGGTTTCTACAAGTACATTAGCAGCAATTGAAAAACTAGGGAAAACATGGTGTCATGTGAAAAGTGTAAAGTAATCTAGCAGAAGATAAACCCCCTTGCATTCCAGATGGTCCTCAGATACCAGAGGGGCTGGGGGCGGCTAGGTTTAGATTCTGAGTGCTGTCCAATTTGGCACTATTAGTCCAGTCACGCTCAGTTTCTCTGAACTCTGACTGCTGCGGGTTCGCTAACAGTGCATGGCCCTCCCTGTTCCAGTCGCACTCTACAGCCTCACGCAGCCAGTGAGGACCTGACGGTGCCCAATGAGAGTCAGATCAGCGATAGCATCTGCCCTGACTTGTCCACAATGATGTCTTCCCTGGCATTATTATAATAATTTTTTATCTTCAAGGTGGAGCTTGAGTGACTCTAGTCATAAATACCTCTGTTATGATTGGTGTCAATTTCTCTCGCTTTGCTTTTGCGAACTCAGTGAGAGGGTGGTTACACTTTGGGATGGAGATGTGGTTTGGTACATTAAGATGAGCAAAGTTCGCACAAAGGACAGTACTTTGTCAAAAACTGTGTCAAACAGGCAGCTTATCAGTTCTGCAGTCCCACCAAACTCCCATCTCTGCTGTATTCTCACAGGCCCTGGCCATGGAATCTTCACTCTACTCCTTCCCCTGTGCTGTATGCAAGCAGGGTTGCCTAGGGAACTGTTGTGAAATGGATTCCTTGCATACCAGTTGTGCTTTACCCTGAAAGCTTCTCTGATGTTATACCTTTTCTTAGTGTGTGAACAATGCTGCATGTTTAATAAGTAAGATAATATTATAATGAGATAGATCCAGGGAACTATAGGCCAGTCAGGTTCACCTCAGTCCCTCGGAAGGTGATGAAGCAAATAATTGCGGAAAATATTTCCAAACTTATGAAGGAAAAGAAAGTGACTGGGACTCGTCAGCATAGATTTACAAAGAGGAAATCATACATAGCCAAAATGATAGCCATCTACAAGGTGAGTAGCTTGGCAGATGAGGTGAGAGGAGTGGATGTTGCTCAACTTTAGCAAGGATTTTGACACTGACTGTCTCCCCTAACAGCCTCATAGACAAGCTGACAAAGTACAGATTAGATCAGTGAACAGCAAGGAGGATTGAAAACTAGAACAGACAGATCCAGAGCGTTGTGATCAGCTGAAAAATGTCCCGTTGTAAGCAAGCCACTAGTGGTGTGCTCCAGAAGTTTATACTGGGGACTACACTTTTTAGCCACTTCATTAATGACCTGGATGATTGGACAGAGTGCACCTTCAACAAGTTCACAAATAATACAAAACAGGGAGAACTGGTTGATAGACCATATTGGCTCGGTGTCATTGAGATGAACCAGGACAGGTTGGGGACATTGGATGAGAATAATCTCAAGACGTTCAAGAGGGAATGCAAAGTCCTGCCCCTGGGGAGGAATAACTCCAGGTGCCAGTACATGTTGGGGGCTGACTAACTGAACAGTAGCTCAACAGACAAGGTCCCAGTGGACAACAGTGCTGACTATGAGCCAGGAAATGTGCTGTCATGGCAGAAAAAGTCAGTAGTTTCCTGAGCTGCATTAGGAAGACTGCTGCTGGCAGCTTGAGGATCTACTTGGGGTTGCTGAAGCCACATCTGGAGTACTAAGTCCAGTGCGCCTTAGTACAAAACATATATGAACTTACTGCAGTCCAGGGCAGGGCCACAAAGACCCCAGATACCATAAGGGATCTGGAACTTGTTTCATATCAGAGGAAGCTGAAAAGATGGGACTGTTCCACCTAGAGAAGATATGGCTCAGGGAGATCTCATCAATGTGTATAAATACCTGGTGGGAGGGAATGAAGAAGAGGCAGCCAGACTCTTCACAATTGTGCCCTCTGAGAGGACAGGAGGTAATGCACACAAATTAAAAACCATGACAATTCCATCTGCTTTCGCTCACTCTGCTTGAGCAGGGGCATTGGACTTGATCTAAGGAGGTCCTTTCCAACTTAAACAATTATGTGACAAAACAACAATGAAAAATCAACTAATTTCTGCAAAAGTTACTACATTCATGAATTAAGACATAGTAAAACATGCTAAACGCCTATTCCCAGAAAAAAAAAAAGTTTCATCTTATATGAAACCTAACCTCACAAAGGACTGAAATAAAAGCACAATGTTTCTACAGAAACACTATGTAGCTCTGGAAACCAAAATCTTCTGTAGAATTATGCATATCAGTCATCTTGAATCACACTAGAACATATTATTGTGAGGATAGGTAACAGACTGTAAAATCAAAGGAAAACTGATTTTTCGGCTCTCTTTTAAAAACCTTGCTTTCTCATTTAAGAAAGCCTTAAGGAAATTCAAAGTTTACAGAAAGTATCATTATTGAAGTGAAAGATACCTAACAGTAACTGTGAAATGAGGATGGTCAGCTTGAACAGTCTGCTAAAAAATTGTTCATTTTTAATAGATCATAGCTCTTCTGATGTTTGTCAGAGATAAGCAAAGTAAAGAATTCTGAATATTGAACGAGGGATGAAGTCCATGCCTTCTGATTCTGTTTTCTCTGTTTGATTTAAAGTTTTAAAGAAGAGATCTCTGCATAATGTCTGATAAACAAGACTTCAGATCCTGTGTGTATCCTGTTGGAGTTACTACAATGCAAATAAATAAGTATGGTGTGGAGGGGACAAAGTGAAAAAGAGATAGAAAAAAAAGAATAGAAATAAAATTGATATAAGTTAATCACGAACATTCTAGGTGGAAATAAATTTCAGGAACAAAACTCTCAAATATTTCATATCTAAGACAGTTCATAACTCACTGTACAGAAGATACACAGCTTTCTCTTCTCTTTATAACACCCCTGCCTTGAAGAAAGGGTGTTGTAATGCACAGTCAGTCTTTCTGGATGGAAAAAGAAAAGGAATGGAATACTGGTGCATGAGCTTCAAGGGAGCCATATCATGCTGGAACATCCAGGTAAATCAGGGAGCTGCAGAGGCCATAAATCAGAAGGCCGAAGTGATCTTTTTATTCCACTTCCAAAAGAACAAAAATCAGTTGGTTCTGTTTGCTGGGGACAAAGAAAAAAAAAAAAAAAAGGTAGGGTTTGAGAGCCTAAATACTGATGTCTGGTACCACAGTAGACACCATGGGGGAACTGAGGTATCTGCTACAATATATGAAATACAGTGGAAAATAATCAGGGGCAGGGGAACACATACAGATGAAAAAGAACCACTTAGTGGCACATACCATTGCATTGCTGGTAGTTACAGAGCTTCAGAAACTAACACAAAGCTCCTTAGATTTCAATAAGCAAGGCAGTCACAGAGGAATAATCATGAGTAAGAAGCATACACTCACATTAACTATGTGCCAAAAGGAAAAACTAATTCACAATATTGTAAAAGATAATGACTGTTTAAGATGTTAGAAAATGTCACAAAGTTACTTTTCAAGCTGACTTATTGCTTCCTGTTCTCCTGCATTCAAAACTGGATTCAAAAAGAATTCTTAAAAAAAACCTCAAACCCAAACAAAACAAAATAAAACAAAACAAAACAAAAAAATCAAACAAACAGCATGTCAAGGAATCAAAACTCTATTATCACATTTTTAACTTTCCAATACATTGTTCTGACAAGCATCCCTGCATAATTTCATTACCAGCAGCACATTTAAAGAAAGGAATGGCACATTAAGTAATAGGACTATATATTCAAACTGCCTGTGCAGTATTGTTGCTATTTTAATATATTATATTTTAATAGCAATTTGTTGCTATTTTAATTCCTTTAGAAAGTGAAAAATATTACATTGACATGAAAACTGTTTCCTGAGTTTAGGATTCAGTCTTATATGTGAACTAGGCATCCTAACATCCCTTTATAGCTATTGGACAGAAATAGGAACTCTGAAGGCAAGTTTCATCAGCTCCATTTTCAATATATGCATTAGGAAGAGATTAATTTGGTCTAGAAATGCTTGTGTCTTCTTATGGACTGCCAAGGGACAGAAAGTCAGAAATTTTCATCTGTGGACAACTACTATATAGACCAAATTTTGAGGAATCTGTTCCTTATCTAAATGACATACAGGGATTTATGTTAATTGTAGATTTAAAGGTATTGGTACTTCAAACACAGAAATGTACCAAATATATTTTTATGCAATACATATATTATAAAATTGATATGATTGAAAAAATTGCATGTACTTTGCCTGTAGTCTTCTTTACTTCCCACATATCATTTATCTTGGTTTTAAGACGACGATGGAAAAGCCATGGAACATACAGCAAGCCTATTATCACGGCATTGTTATTCTTCATCTTTATCTTCATCTTCACCTTCATTTTTCATCTTCCTTCTTCATCTTCATCTAGTTGAAGATGTCCCTGCTCATTGCAGTGGTGTTGGACTAGATGACCTTTAAAGCTCTCTTCCAACCCAAACTATTCTATGATTTGTCTTCTTAAATAATGAATTTTCTGTGGAAGGAATCTCTGACCAGAAGCTTCCTTAATTGATGGCTAAACCAGCTTCATTTACTTCCCATTTTCTGCATATCAAGAACACCAAAATGTGAAACTATTATGAACAAGCCACTAGACAGTAATTTGTTCATATGTCTAAAACACAACTTGGCACCCAGAACCTACTGCTACAGAAAAGATACTTAATAAAAATAATGCAATCAAACCTGACGACTGAAATAAAAAATGCTCACACAACTGGCTTCAAAGAGCTATAAAGTAGTTTTAAGATCTATGCTTAGCCTTGTATAAGTTAAACAGCAACAAAATTATTTTTTTTGTGTGTGTATCTCATTGCAAGGGATTCTTGAGGTACAAAAGATAAGGCCTGGGAAAAATCCTTAGTAGCAACAGGCAATCTGTCTTTTCTGTCTTTTTGAAGCTAATAGTGCAGCTAATGTACAAACAAAAAGGTAGTTGTAAAAAAGAAACCACTTATAAAGGAAATAATATATTATCAACTGACCAGTGATTCCTTTAGGCATTTTTTCAAATACAGTAGAGTAAAATCCTGATCTTCATTCAAAGATTTCACCATAGGCCACTTCACTCTGTGGTACACCAAATACTCACACTATACTTTACACAAACTCTGCACATGCCAAATATACACCAACAATATCTGTCCTTCCAGACAGTGAGAAGGATGCAGAATCATAAGCCTGAGTACACACTAAAAGCAGTAGAAGTTATCTCCAAATCCACCATTTGTACAACACCACACTTCAAGTTTTATAACCATGAAAAATAACCTACTAGGCCCTGGAAAGATGGAGGAGGCAGAAGCAGAAATGTTTGCAGATTTGGCTCCATGTAACAGATGACAAGACATGTGGCTTGGGAGTGCTCTTAAAAACAAACAAAAAAAGAGTAACATTCACTTCCCCAAAGCTTCAGGAAAGGAGAGCAATGTTGTGAATCTTTTTGGAAAGCACTCTAAATTTGTAAATATAGTTACTCTCTGTGTACTGATAAAGAATTCAACACCTCAAAAGAACACAAGCTTTTTTTTTCTTCAATGTTTAAAAAAAATGTAAGGAGAACACAAAGAAATCTTTATCAGGTTGTCACTTGATGCTTTGATCTGTGGAATTTTTCCAGCAGAAAACTCTGTGGGAAAACCCTTTACACTGTATAGCAAGAACCATCAGACCAGCTTAATCTTAAATGGTCAAAACTGCCTGCTTTTTCGCACAAAGATGCTAAACTTCAACAAAGATATTTACAATATTTCTACACTGATGCAGTATTATTTACAGAAATAAATTGAGAAGCATATTTAAACCCTAATTTCCAGATGTGGTAATGCTTAAAGGCCATATAAACTTTTCCAATATCCTACTGATTCTGATAATGTGAATGTAATCCACCTGATTTCAATACACTTTGTAACACTCATTTTGTAAAATGATCAATTAAATGTGTTGAACAACACTGGAAAACAGGATGAGAATGCAGAATGCCTTTTCATTGCAGTGAATTAACAGAAACTTTGGTTTTCCTTAGATTTATCTTTACCAGGCAAGACAAAATTTCATCAAACTACTTTTGCTGAAGTGAGTAAAAAAACCAATCTGCGAATGAAGAATGTATATGAATAATTAATGTCATGGCCAAAGAGTTATTGAATCCCAGCCAAGAGAATTGTTGGATGTAATGGAAGTACTTGCTAACCAAGCCAGGACATTGTTTCCCAAATATTTAATACACAATAAATAGGAAATGGTGATTTCTGCAACTGCCAAAGATAAAATATGTCTCATATATAGTATATATAATAAGATAGACATATAAGAATATAATTAATACATCATTTTTCCATATCTGCAAATTAATCCAAAAGGCTGCTAGAGAGCACATGAAGTCTATGGCAAAGTTCAGAGTTGAGTCCAGAATTCATGAGTTCACAGAACCACCCTCCTTCTTTATTTGCTAAATGTTATGACTATAAATTTGGCCTTCATAGTTTCTCTTTTTGCAGTAAGCTTATATAAAAGTAATCCTAAAATTCGCACTGCCTAACTGCTTTCAAACACCCTTTGCTACTTCAGGTGATCAGTTGCCCTAGTTCCATTGCTGTAAGTGCATGATTTTGACATGGAGCATGAACTGCTTCAGGAAAATTGCTGAAAATTTAAGTGTAGCTGACCCCATCTCATTGGTCTATACATTATGTAGGAAGATGAAATTTTGTGGTAGGAGAAGTGAAACTAGGTAAAAGAAAATCTTGGACAAAGACTCAAAAAATACTTACACGGATGAGCTCTATCTGTCTGTTGAAGAAAATCTCCAGAAGACTGACACTGTTTCAGTCAATATAATCTATCCTGGATATAAAGATCATTAGAATTGGCCTTTAAAGATCATTATGGCCTTGAGAGAAGTAGGTAATGTAGAAGGTTCTTTATAATACTATGAATCGAGTGGGGGAAGCTATTTTTAGTTGGCAATTTTATATTTGGTTTTTCAATTTAAACTACTGGGAAATGTGGAAAGTTGAAAATATTGCTTTAATATCTCCCCAGCTGTGGACTTTTTGTGATAAGATGGAAAATACTAATATCACCTTATATGTATGCAGCTGTCTTTGTCCCAGTGGATCCTAGAACATCGCCAAGCTATTCATAAAGAAAAGTATATTCACTCAATCATAGATTGCCGCAGTCAGATATTAGTCAGGAATAAAAAAACAGTTATAAAAAGATACTAAACAAGGACATTTGGGGCACTGATCTCATATGCAGACTCCTGTGCTTAAAGCGTATGAGTAGACAACCCTTAAAGTCACTGACTTACTCATTCTACAGATGAACTTGGAAATCTAGTGGCACCAGAAAGGGAACAAAAGTGGAGCCTTTCCTGAGATGGTAGAGGATGCAGTGTACAAAATTGCTTGTCAAAGTTAATTTTTTATTTGGATGTTCCTAAACAAGAATGTGCAAGAGAGCTGAGAAAGATATTCAAGATCTTTCTGTGAAAGGATCACTATAGAACAATTCCAAGGTGGGTCTCATGTTACTAAATAATAACCATGTTATTTAATGAATAACCATGTTATTTAGAAAACGATTTAGTTCTTACTGAATCAAGATCTTTTCTGCAGACCTGCATCCACAGTACATCTCATTTTAATGTAATGTTATGAGACTAGCTAATGAAGATCTGGAAATAAAAATATATTCACCATTCAAATTTTACCCCGTATACCCGTTGCAAAAGTCTGAAAGGAAGCTTGATTCTGCATCTTGTATTTGTTTAGTCCACTGTTTCAGCTGACCTGCTATCCTTTCCTGCTCCAGGCGCAATGGAGCCACAAAGGGCAGTGTGCTTGCATGATGGACTTAAAAATTACAAATATCAGATACATCAGACAATTAGACCAAAAAGCAAAAACATTTTTGTTTGGATACAATTTCTCCTTCGGATTCTCCTGTGTATAGCTAGCAACTAACATCCCAAACAACCCCAAATATACAAAAGTGATTTTGGACTATACTGGCAAAATTTCTTTTCTCTTACTTTACAGCAACTACTGTCCTCCCAGCTCCCTTCACATGTGTGCTCTGTATCTATCCCGTCTGCACCAGTGCTGCTCCCATTCCCCTACTCTTTCATCTACCTAGTCCCTCCTTACAGTTTCTCAGCTCTTCCCTTAATCCTGGTATTTTTCATACATCACGATGATACCTGTAAGAGCTCCCACGGCACCATCTTCTTTATCCAGTCTTGTGTTTCAGATAGGAAGAAGGAAGCAAAAAATTAATCCCTTTGTTCAAATGCCAGAGACAAAAAAAAATAGGGCTGACTTTTTTTCCTAATTTCATTTTACCACTTTACAGTAACAGTATCAGCTTCTAAAGTGTTTACACTAAAGAAAACCAGATCTAATTGCTGTTTCCTAGGAAGGTCAGTGGAAAAGGAGACTAATCAGAGATGGAAGTTCTTGAAATTCAACAGTGATGCTCTCTCATGCTATTGAAAAACTGGCTCAAACCCCAGCCAGTTATTCACAAGAAAAATGTAAGATTTGCCAGTGTTCAGGTAAAATCAGCCTTTGCTATCAGCAGCATCAAGAGTCCATTCCCTGGATACACACTGTCTTTGCTGTTGACATCTTCATTGCTTTGCCTTGAGACACGTCAAGGTCAGGTTGGAACCAGCAAGTAGCAGAAGACAGGTTTGAATCTACCAGTGAGGAAAAACACAGCCCCTAGCCCGAGAGGCCTGAGCCAAGCTTGGTGAGGGACATCAGCAAGAGCAGCTGCTTTGAAAACTATACCTAATGTCCCAGAAATGTCCAGCAGCAACTTGGCCAAGCAACCCCAAAGCTATGAAAAGACAGAGGTCAGAGTCAGCTGTAGTATTTTCCCTTGCCACACCTACCAATTTGGGTGATGAGAGACCTCAACAGCCATGCCTCCCCAAGAATCTTTAACTCCAGCCGTAACGTGTATAAGATTCATAGTGCACATTTATGTTTGTGTTTGTGTCTGTGTCTGTGTGTTTCCCCATGGGTACTGCACATTTTTCTCCTCTAATTTGATCAATAAATACTGTGGCTTACATCTGGCCAATTACTCTTTCAGATAACAATGTAATGCTTACAATATAATAATTAGTGATGCCTGTGATGAAACTGTAATGTGGTCTTAGGAAGTGGCAGTGTCCAGGTTTGAGGGAAAGTCAAGGATTAAGTCCCCATCCTTACAAGTCATCTGGTTCCTCTGGTTGAAGAGTGGGAGGGCACTCCAACCTTCATTTTAAGCTTTTAGAAAATGCAGGATTATTTCTGTTAGCTCAAATTCTGTGGGAAAGTCTTGCTTGCCTTTCCTTTTTCCAGCAAGCTGAAGCAGTTCCCATTGCTGCTGCTGCTATTTTATGTCAGAACACAGTTGGCCCTACAAGAAGTATTCATACCAACTGAAGTTTCACCACTGGGAATTGGCAACTGTTAAGCAGAACTCGATGTCCAAGTAGATGCAGTATTTGCTCAGCCCAACCTCAGCGTTGAGCATGTAATTGAACAAAAGCCTGCAGAAGTCAAAGAAAGTAAGAAAATGTTGTGTTACTGTTATTTACACTCTAAATAGAATGATAACTCTCAAGGTCAGAAGGTTGAGTTTAGATGTTAGATTGTTAAAAGGCAATTTTCTGCTTCTAGAGAAAAGCCACAGAGTGTGCCATAGCCAGTATTGTATCTGCCTGACTCTGAGTCCCTAATCTGACTGACCAAATCCCTTTTTATAGTTAAGTCTAATGTAGGCTTAATTTTGCCAAACAAGTGAAATAGCTCAGGCTTCAAAATGACCTTCTCTAGAAGGCAACATAGCAATACATTTTAATTGCTCTACCACTGTACCCCAATACTAATTCTAAGTATAATGGCATTCAGATCATTAGAAAACTAACAGTGAATCCAAAGATAAAAGAAATATAATTAGTTAGGGCAGAGTACATGATCATCCAAGCATAACCTGAAAATACCATCTTAAATATAACCAATATAGTGTTGCATTCTATATGAATACATTCTTATGCAAGTGGGTAATGTGAACTCCCATGTCAGCTCCTCAACTGCTAACTCTGAAACCCTGAATGACAACTTAAATGTCAGCACTGTTAATTATTTTTCTACAAATTATGTTAACAGAATATTCACTTAATTTGCTTCAGTCAAAAAAGTAAACCTTAAATCTATGCAAGATTACAAAAGTTCCAATTATTCACCCTTCAGATATCAAACTTATATATGACCAAGCGTGGCATCTACAACCCTTATAATATTTTGTACTATTGAGAACTAAAACCATAGAAATATCATAATATAATTTAAATTTAAGATGAACCAAAATGCACAATTTGTTTCCTGTAATCCCTTTGGACAGTACAAACTCAAACCTATGCTTTAGAGAGCTTATAATTTTCTATAACTTGTCTATTCTAACTAGATTTAATAAATCTTATGTCAGTGTGGCACAATATAGCAGCTGAAGCACAATATATAGCAACAAATCAAATATACAATATGAAGTTTAAGAGACTCTTTTCTCTTTTTTTTAATTGCAGACAAGATCACCAAAAAGAGACTATTTAATTTTATAAGGAAAAACAAGTTAAGCAAGAAATATTCCTGTCTACAGAGCACTGTGACATAAACAGAAAGCTTTAAAAAAGATATTTTCTCTCTTGTGCATACATTATCTAGCATTAGATAAATGAGATTCAACAAGGACAAGTGCCAGCTCCTGCTCTTTAATCACAACAACCCCCTGCAATTCTACAGGCCTAGGGAAGAGTGGATGGAAAGCCGCCTGATGGAAAAGGACCATGGGGATATTGGTTGACCACAGGCTGAACAGGAGCCAGCAGTGTGCCCAAGTGCCCAAGTGCCACCAGCATCCTGGCTTGTTTTGGAAATAGTGTGTTCAGAAGTATTAGGGAAGTGATCATGCCCCTGTACTCAGCTGCACCTTGAATACTGTGTTCAGTTTTGGGCCCCTGACTACAAGAAGGGGACCAAGTGACTGGAGCGCATCCATCAAAGCACAGCAAAGCTGGTAAAGGGTCTAGGGCCTATGAGGAGCAGATGAGGGAACTGGGGTTCTTCTGCTTAGAGAAAAGGAAGCTCAGGGGAGACCTTATCACTCTCCACAACTACCTGAAAGCAGGCTGTAGCAAGAAGGAGGTCAGTTTGTTCCCCCATATAACAAGTGATAGGACAAGAGGAAACGCCTCAAGTTGCAGCAAAGCAGATTTAGATTGGACATTAGGNTATCTAGCATTAGATAAATGAGATTCAACAAGGACAAGTGCCAGCTCCTGCTCTTTAATCACAACAACCCCCTGCAATTCTACAGGCCTAGGGAAGAGTGGATGGAAAGCCGCCTGATGGAAAAGGACCATGGGGATATTGGTTGACCACAGGCTGAACAGGAGCCAGCAGTGTGCCCAAGTGCCCAAGTGCCACCAGCATCCTGGCTTGTTTTGGAAATAGTGTGTTCAGAAGTATTAGGGAAGTGATCATGCCCCTGTACTCAGCTGCACCTTGAATACTGTGTTCAGTTTTGGGCCCCTGACTACAAGAAGGGGACCAAGTGACTGGAGCGCATCCATCAAAGCACAGCAAAGCTGGTAAAGGGTCTAGGGCCTATGAGGAGCAGATGAGGGAACTGGGGTTCTTCTGCTTAGAGAAAAGGAAGCTCAGGGGAGACCTTATCACTCTCCACAACTACCTGAAAGCAGGCTGTAGCAAGAAGGAGGTCAGTTTGTTCCCCCATATAACAAGTGATAGGACAAGAGGAAACGCCTCAAGTTGCAGCAAAGCAGATTTAGATTGGACATTAGGAAAATTTTCTTCACCAAAAGGGTTATAAAGCACTGGAACAGGCTGCACAGGGAAGTGGTGGAGTCACTGTCCCTGGAGGTATTCAGAAGCTGTGTAGACATGGTGCTGAGGGATACAGTTTGGGTAAGTTTAGCTTAATGATTGAACTCAATGATCTTAAAGGTCTTTTCCAACCTAAATGATTTCATGATTACAATTTATAATCGTTTAAGATTAACACAGAAATATTGACTTGTAATTGTCACACCAACAGGCTTAATGGCACCTTTATCCATTTTCTGCAATGTCTCAGATAATTTTACATTTAATTCTCAGGTTTTCTATTACAGGATAAATTCTTGCAACTCCCCTTTTAGACTAGGTCTCAGCCTACAGTATGACTTATCAGTCGGTTTACCTTGCAAATTCATCTAAATCCCAGGTCTTTCTGTTATTCCCTTCAGTAATCTCATAAGCTGCTTAAGAAAAGAGTAGTTTTCAGTTTACACTGGAAACAAAATATTTAGAAACCACACTGCCTCTATGTCTGTATTATGTCAGGATTTATCACCCCCCTGCAGTAAATTAATTCGGCACCTACAGAATCCTCAGGCAGACTTAATGCCTGTCTAATTTTCACAAACAGAAATCCCTCTTGCAAAGGTTTTGGGTTTTTTTTTAATGTCATTCTTCTCTTATTGTTTACGTCTTAAGGATCTTTAGTAGGCTTTATTGCCTCTCAGTGACTTATGTGTATTTGTTGATGGATGGCTTATAGTGGTCTATTCCTTTTCCCTTCTATCTGCTACTTCTAAAAGAGTTTCTGTAAACTACGTTGATATGTTAATAAACATTATAACTAACATATGGAATGTAATTATCAAGCTATGAATCCATCACATAAATATCACAAAAACCATGTGATTTCTCTGCAAAGATATGAGCATGTTTCTTATGAGAGCTACACTAAAGCCTACTGCAACAAAATGTTCAATCAAATTTGTCATCTAAGTCTGCAAGGTAAGGTATGAATATATCCTTCAAATAAAAACTGTATTTAAAGTTAAATACACAAATGCACTTAGCTTTTACCTGCCATTACATATTACACTACAAAAATAACACATCTTGAAGAATTCAAGTGACAAACACCTAGGAAGGATAACTCGTAGGTTAAATCACTTAAATTACATCTTAATGATACTACTCCCTTAGCGCCGTCTCTTTTGACCTATATTGAATTGTCTATTATTTTTAGGAATGTACCAAATTCTCAGAATTACTATTAGACTAAACCCATTTTGCTTTACTTAGGGCTTCTTTAAAATCAGTTTGGTGCTGGAATAGATTTGTTAACAGAATTAATGTTTCCTCTCAGCAAAGTGTTAAAATAGGTATGTACTTCACAAATATTATCGACAACAGCTCAACAACATCATGCAAAGCCCACGCTAGTGACAAAAGGCATCTCGTACAACAAGACTTCACTTTCCATGGTGGAAATAGGAAAGCCTGTGGCATATACTCCATTGGTGACAGGACACCTGTCATTAATGTGTTGCAATGTGATGTAAAAGACAAAAAGTGGAAAATAAATTCAGAGTTGCAGATATTGAAAGATTAGCATATCTCTTTATACTACTTATTGCAGTATTTCTACTGGAACTGTTAATTTGAACTTGGTGCACTCATCCCAGGACCAGGCTGAGCAAAGGGCATGCTATTAAAAGTATAGAATATACCACCCAGACTTGGCTTTCCCTATACTCTCTTCTTACCAGCTAGTTGTGCCAGTGAATACAATGGACTATATCAGTTGGAAGGGACCTCCAGTGATCATCTATCCCAACTGCCTCACCACTTCAGAGATGACCAAAGGTTAAACTATGGTATTAAGGGCATTGTTCAAATGCCTCTGGAGCACTGACTGCCTCTCTAGGAAGCCTGTTCCCATGTGTAGCAGAGTGTCAAGGATCCATGTATTCAACCAATACTGCAACAATTTATCATTAATTATCATGGCTTGTTTATTGTATGTATTCCATAACACTATTATTCCTACAAAGCAGGCAAAACTATTATTCCTGCAAAGCAAGCAAAGCAGCATTACTTACCCTAAGATAAAGACCAGACAGACGTATGGTCCCCAGGTGCAGGGGAGCTTCAGCACGCATGCTTAGCAGGCATCTCCGCAGAGACAACACGATCTTGATGGCAGGATACATGCAGCTCAGCTCATCCACCCCCGAGTCCAGCTTTTATAGAGCCCCCAAGTCCTGGCACGCATGGCCANGTAATCAAACCACCCTTACACCATGTTTGGCCACCCTCTTGTCAAAGAAATGCTTCCTAATGGTTCAGTCTAAACCTCCCCTGCGACAGCTTTGAACCATTCCCATGCATCCTGTCACTGGATACCAGGGAGAAGAGCTCAGCACAACCCTCTCCACTTCCCCTCCTCAGGACACTGTAGAGAGCAATGAGATCACCCTCAGTCTCCTTTTTTTCCAAACTACACAAACCCGAAGTCCTCAGCCACTCCTCGCCCAGTTTATACTTGTGCCTGGTGTTATTCTGCCTTAGGTGCAGGATCCAGCATTTGATTTGTTAAATTTCATCCCATTAATCGTAGCCCAATGCACCAATCTACCTAGATCCCCCTGCAAGGCATCTTCCTAGCTAACGCCCCTTGTTTCTTACACAAATATCAATGTTGTATTTTGTCTTGTTTGACATTTGGTCACAGTCTGTTGTGTCCCTGCCCTGATCTTCCTGCCTTTTTTTTTTTTCTGTAGAAAAGTATTACAGCTTTCCATTAAATTTAATTCAGAAAGTGATTTTAAAGTAGTTTTCTTTCTTTTTTCTTTTTCGCTAGGTATCATAAATTGTAAAAAAATGTGTAAAGCACGTTCTTTAAAGTCAACAAGGAAAAGTTTAGCATCTCATAAGACAAGCTCTAGACAAGAGAGCTTGTCATCATGGGGATGAGCAAAAGCAAATAGAAAATGTCAACAGTTTCATATGGGATTCTTTTAATATAGAGAATGAGATATTTAAAGGCACATCAAGGAGACAGAAACACAGCTCTAGCTAAGGGAAGTAGAATTGTCTAAAGCTTCTAAAAAGCTCTGAAGACATTCATATGTAATTTTAATATTTTTTTTTGTGTTTTTTTTTAAGTTGTTACCACCAATTCTATTTCGGCATGACAGATGGAAGTCAAATTTCTGAATAACTGATTACCACTGAGAGATGATAAGACAGGGATGAGATTAAATATATAAGTGGGGATATGGCTGAAAAGTTCCCTTCATTTTCTGAGGATGAAAAAATGAAAATTTATTGACAGTTACATTAAAAATTAATTCTAGTACATAACACTTTAAGTCTTCCAATATTTAAGTATTTAAAATAAATAATCCCAAATATCATTATTTAAAAACCCCAACACCGTAAGCCAGTATTTCAGTTAGAAGAAATTATATTTGAAACGTTTCAGGTGTCAAAAATCAAATGTTTCAGTGTGATTTCTTCACATTAATTTTATTACAGTAGGTAAATAAGGAAGAAAAGTGCAATTAGATAAGCATAATGAAGAACATGTTTTCAGGGCTCTGAGTGTAGCAACAGGTCCTGAGAAGACCTGTGAAGAGTCTGAGAAGAGTGCTGAGAAGAGCACTGCCCTGCAACTCATCAACACCCTCAACTCTGGGCTTACCAGCCCTCACCCAGCAGCTGCTTCTGCTGCTGCCTGACAAATGAAGACCTAAAGTGTTCCAGGGATATTCTTCAAATGAAATACAACCACTAAAAAAAAAGTGTAAAGCAAAAATAGAAATATTTGCAGCCATATTTAAGAAAACTACAAGAGACAATTGCCAATTGTTTTCTAGAGTCAGTAAACAAACTTTATCAGAAACTTTCCTGAAACTGCATAGAATTTTATCTTAATTTTACGATTTAAAAAACATTTTTCGTAATTCATAGCTTGAAACAGTATTTCTGCTGACATGAAAACCATCTGCCTTAGCACAGTAGGCTGGAACCAAATAAAATAAATGAATTCTTAGAAATTATTTTAAAAATGCAGTTCACTTGTCTAATTTAAGTAAACAGTCCAAGCAAAACAAACCAAAACCTCAAAATTTAGTGTACATAAATAGACTAGCAGCTCCTGAAAATGTTCCATGCAATTTTAGTACAATAAATACAAAGTGAATTGTACTGTCCTGGTAGAAAAATTTCCCTGGTGTTTGAAGAGTTTTATGAATCTTAATTTTAAAAGCACAAATTACTACTGTAAAAAGTTGAAATAGCTGTGATTTTTAAAAGTGTTTTGTTGTTGAATAAGACAGGCTGAAGTCCAAAGAAATATAAAGGTAAGTGTCATCCAAGCCTAGGTCACTTGCACAATAATCTGAAAATCGTTTGAAGCCATTTTACAGAAGCCTAGCTAGTTATTCAAAAAGAAAAGGGTAATGTTCAACCTTTTCATTATAGAGTAATAATAACGTTTTAAAGGAAAAAGATGAAAAAGATTTAAAAAA